>VXAD01009457.1:445795-476970 GCA_013399195.1 Dicrurus megarhynchus
CAGAGCCGTGGTTGTGCCAGCAGAGCCGTGGTTGTGCCCACAGGGCCATGGCTGTGCCCACAGAGCCGTGGTTGTGCCAGCAGAGCCGTGGTTGTGCCCACAGGGCCTTGGCTGTGCCCACAGAGCAGTGGTTGTGCCAGCAGAGCCGTGGTTGTGCCAGCAGAGCCGTGGCTGTGCCCACAGCCGCTCCCTCCGTGTGCCTCGCGAGCCCTCGGTGCAGAGCGGAGCCCGTGTCACCCGTGTCACCCGTGTCACCTCTCGCTGTACCCAGGCCTCACTGTCCAGCCCCAGGAAATGTGTAGCACTTCATGAAGTTCAGGGTGTCCTGCACCAAGCCTGGCACGGCGGGAGGGGAGGGCGCGGATCCGCCCCAGGAACGGGGATGGCTCCTCCCAAACCCTGCCAGGGCTGAGACACTGGGGTCTGGCAGCGTGAAACACCCAGCACCTGCCGTTCCCCACACTGGGACTGGGAATGTTGACCTGTGGCTGGGATGTCTCCTCAGGCAATCCCTCCAGTTTGGGCACTGGAAGGGGAGGGAGGAATATTTTTAGGTGAAGCTGTAGATTTTTGCATCCTTTCCCTTTTCGAACCCCAGCCCCCACTGCTGAGCCTCAGGGCTCCCTGAGTGCCTCACCGAGCTGGACAGGGCACACACGAGCCCTGGGCTCACAAATCCAGATTCCTGGTGCAGATCTGGGAACAGCAAACTGACATCACCTAATCTGGGACTTGGGAGCGAGCGGAGCTGCCTCCTCCCACCTCTCAGTCAAATTCCTCCCACTGTGACTCTGATCCCGGCTGATAAATGGGTACAAAAACGTTAAATGTGCACTTTCTGTTGATTTGGCTGAGGTAAAACATGATGCTGGTCAGCCTGGTGAGACTCTGAGCAGTGTCAGACAAGAGATAACAAAATTCCCATTGCATTTTCAACTTCCAAAACTTTGGACCAGCTCTTGGGTGAAAACGGGAGGAGGAACTTCAACCTAACCCGACACAAACTATAAATAACTTCTAAAAAGCTAAAAAAAATCCCACAAGTATTCCTCTAGAGAGACCTCTTTTCTCTTCTGCTCCTTTATTTTTGCAATGAATAGGTTGTGAAAAGGTCGGTTCTTGGCTGCTCTGCCTGAGCCTCCCTCCCTGCCCCAGGCTCGGCGTGTTCAGGGTGAAGGGGGGCAGAGCTCTGGACGCTTTCTGCAGGGTGAAGCTGAAGGAGTGGGGAAGGGAGACAGAACTTGGGATCAAAAGCATGGCCTTGGCTTCATACCACACTTTCTGTGCCTTGTTCTATCAATGTAAATTCTGAATGTTGTACAGTAGAGATACTTGGGAAAGACTCCTTGGAAAAGGCTGCACTGGCTTCTTTTTTCAGCACATGTACATATATAAATATATATACATATATATATTTGGTAATGCCAACCAGCTGTGTTATATTGTCCTGGAGAAGTCAAACTGGACAGTTTGGGTGTTTTCTGTAGAGTTTCAGACCTGTACGGCCCCGGCCTTTGGAGAGAAATGTACAGATGGGAATTATGGATATCGGCTATTTATGAATAAAGAGTCTTTTACTGACATCTGGCCCTGCTGTCCCTTCACTGCTGGGGTCAAACGAGGCACGGCACTGGCAATGTTGGATTCCACGGAGGCTTGGGGGTGGGGGTTTTTTTTTGTTTTAATCATTCACCTTATTTCCCTTTCAGAACAGCCCCCCAGAACCCTTCCCAGGACATCCCAGAGACCGAAGGTGGGACAAAGCCCCGCGCCACCCCCAGCACTGTCACACCATCAGCCCTCCGTGGTGCCAAACGGAGCCTGGCCACCGCCCTCACCCCAAGTGGGCTGCAATAAAAGGAGTTGCTAATGCAGCCAGAGCAGAGGTGCAGGACAAGTGCCATAAACCGGGATCTCCTTCCAAGATTTTACTGCCTGCTCCGAAGTTGTTCTCAGCCGAGACACCCAACGCCATCTCCCGCCACGGCCCCCATTCAGAGCCAGCAGCAGCGGCGTTAACGGCCCTGACAGGCCCTGGAAAAGCAGCCGTGATTAATTGTGTTTGCAGGGAAATGCTGGCTCTTATCGTAAGGAGTTCGTGCTCGGGGATTTAAGGAACAGCCACTTAAAAATGCTCTGCAAGAAGAGGCTGCTGGGGGGGCAAGGTCCTGGTTTGGGCTGTTTCAGCCATTCTGAAAACACAGAAAACCTCAGGGTGACATTTCCAACACCAAACCCCACCTATTTATTCTTAAGCATTTTAGCAATTATTATGTAAAAAGGACTCAGTTTTCAAACTACTCTGAAAGATTGCATTTAATTAAAATTTGTCTAATTCAAGCCTGAATCTACCAGGAAAAACTGAGCCGACACCTCTTAAATGAGACCTTGAGCATCAAACCAGAAAGTCCCCCAAACTCACCTGCAAAAGGATTAATGAAGCACTGTGAACCTCAGTGTAATTGCAAAAGGAGTAATTCCAGAACCTGCCAGGAAAAAAGGGGCACTGAGCCCCTCCCCAGCCAGGCAGGACCTTGAAGAGGTCCCAGACTCGTTTGGTGCCACCAAATGTCCCCAGGGCCCCCTGGGCACAGCAGGAGGTTCTGGTACAGCCCGTGCCTGTGGGGACAGGGAAAGGAGGAGAGGAAAAGCTTCTCTCCCTGCCTGTGTTTATTTCTTGCTGTGCTTTGAGGCCATTTGGTTGCTGACTCAAATCCTGTAACCCTTCTGTTGTGACAGGAGGCAACACTGCAGAGAAAACTTCTGGTTACAAACACCAGGGACTAATTTAAACCAAACTGAATAAATCCCAATCTGGGCTCTGCTAAGGAGCTTTGCGCTTTTTTACTTTTTTTTTTTTCCCCCTCTTCTGAGCTATCAGTTGGATTTCATTTATTTTATTCCAATACTTACCTTCAGACTATTTTCCCTTATTTTGCTTTTGGGTTTTTTTTTTTTCCTTCAAAAGAAAGGAAATTAAATTAATTCACCAACAGCCACTTGCAGATTCAAACCTTAGCTCATGGTCAGTGCCCAAAGTCCTACAGAAAGCTTTGTTAGAAAAACACTCAAATAAATCCCAGGCTCCTAAAGATGCATTCAGAGTTCAAAGCGAGCTTTAAAGCAGGTCCTTCAAAGAGCTGGGTTCCAAAACCCCGAGTTCCGTCTGGGATCTCGTGGTGGGACAGACTGGGCTGTGCAGGAGGGCTCAGAGCTCTCCATCACTGCTCCAAGGGTGATCTTCCCACAGAATTCGGGAGAAGGGCGCCGAAGAGCAGCCACTGAAATCAGAGAGAGATGGAAAAAAATACCCCCGGCTTTGTGGGAGCGTGGAAAAAATCAAACGTTGGCATTTAGGGCAGCCCCCGTGCCCTGCAGGGAGGGCAGCGCTGGCTGTGCCTGCACTCGGGGACATCCCAGGACATCCCAGGGGCACAGACATCCCCACCCAGGGCCGGGCCGTGCCCACAGCCCACCCCGAGCTCCCAAACCCCCCGGGACCTGCGGGGTGCCAGCATCTCCTCCCCTCTTAGTGGGGTGAGCAGCTCATTAAATCTTCCCGGCAAGGTGATTTTATTACCGGCTGCCAGGCCCAGAGATTTACTGCCCCATTCTTCACCTGCCCTCTCCCTGCTGCTTATTCCTTTGTATTTGTTAATGGCCTTTTCTCGTGTTATATAATCCTGTCAGGAGTGTGAAAATGTCTCTCAGGACTGTTCACGGGGTGTAAATCTCCCGGCCCGTGGCGCTGACAGCTCCGTGTTGGTGGCAGGAGCCCCGGCCTGTCCTCCAGTAATTGTCAGCACATGATAAGAAAGTGTGAGATTTAATAAGGTCATAAAGCAGAATGGCAGCAGCCGGGCTGATCGGTATTTTTTTCATTAACATTCAGAAAATCTGGGTTCGGTGGGACAATAAATTACAGCAGCTGAGCAGAAATGACCCATTTGATTATTCAAGACTTTCCAGGAGCGCGGGGGAAGCAGCAGGGCCGGGAGCACCTCTGCCATTCCCACAGCAGAGAAACTCCTCTGTGCCCCCAAAGCTCTGCTCCCCGGGCACCGAGCTGAGCTCTGGAGGGGGAGAAGAGAGGCTGTGCAGCCGATTTAGCTTTGAACGGAGTGAAAGCAAATATTCACTGCCAGGTCACAGCGAGGTCCCAATGCACAGCCCCAAACCAACGCCAGTCAAGTAAAATTTTTTAAAAAAATTTAAAAGAAAAAGAGAGGTTCTGCCCTCCCCACACAAACATTTTCCCCTCGGAGCAGTCGCAGCTCCCCTTCCTTTGGTGCCATCGTGTCCTCAAGCCCGGGGCAGTTTCTGAAGCCACACCTGGACACAAACTGACCTTAACCCCCGTCCCTTCCCTTCCCTTCCCCGCGGAGCCCCAGCTTCCCCCACGCCCCACCAGGTCCCAGCCCTTCCCAAAGCACGGATCCAAGGCTTCCCCACGAGCCCCGGCACTGAGAAACCTGAACCACTGCTGTCACTCCTGTGAGGAGTGGGACGTCTTGGGCTAAAAAAATCTGATTTTTAAAGGTGCTAATTAACAGCTGAGCT
Organism: Dicrurus megarhynchus; assembly: GCA_013399195.1. Taxonomy (NCBI): domain Eukaryota; kingdom Metazoa; phylum Chordata; class Aves; order Passeriformes; family Dicruridae; genus Dicrurus; species Dicrurus megarhynchus. Next base: position 450,356 of record VXAD01009457.1, read on the forward strand.
CTTCTGAGAAATGTCACCCTGTTTGTGGGTGACAAACACCTCTGAGAGCAGGACCCTCGATTCCCTCATCCCCATTTCATGGATGTACAGATAAATTTTCCCCCTCATTACCTGGAATTCGGGTTTCCTGCTCAGACACTTGCCCACGGCTAGCAATTACTTACTGCTCATTATCACGGTCTCCTGTCAGATTCAGGGAGCTGGGACTGAGCAGGAAACAAGGAACAGAGATCCCGGGCTTATGGAAACACCAACAACATTAAAATGCAAGGGAAGAAGAAGTACCTTAAGCTCCTGCTCGATTTACAAACTTCCCGAGGAGTGACAACCGTTCCTGAAAGGATTTGTTACCATCAGACCAATTTAAGGAGCTGTGACAGCGCTGAACCCTCTGCATTTAACATTGATGGGGAAAGAACTTCACAGTTTTGCTTCGTAGAAAGTCAATTAAATTTTGACTTTGGGAAAGGTGCTGTGATTTCCTTCCCTGCATCCTGTCCTTCACTAATTGTTTCTGTGTTTAATTCTCCCTGCCAGGGAACGCACTCGGAGCTCTCTGCAAACAGGAGGCTCATTAAAGCCCTGCTCCGGCGTTCACGGAGATTACAGATGTGCACCAAAAAATGGATGCTGCTCTTTAAAACGAGCATTTCCCCCCGATTCTCCTTGAAGAACGAGTTCCACCCTGGCTCATTTTCCTAAACAGCTGATGAGTCCCTTAGGAAATATCCCAGACAAGCAGGGCCCATTTTACCCCGTGCTTATTTTGACCCCCGGTCCCTGGTGCCATTAGAGATGCAGAAGGGTAACGAGGCAGCAGAGGTTGTTACTGGGGACCCTGCTGGAGGCATGAGGGGCTGCCAGGGCAGCAGCCTCGCCTCGGGCTAGCTGGAATTGGAATTTTGGGGGTGAATTAATAACTGGACGCGAGCCCAGGGGGGAAATGCTGCCCGTGCCCTGCAGGGCTGGAAATGTCTTCTGACATTAACACAAAAAGGGGAGGAGGAGGGACCTGGGCAGAGCAGGAAACACCTGGAATAAGAACCTTCCTTGAGTTCCTGGCAGGCCAAGGGGATGCTCCTGCTGCCTCTGGATACTCTGCATGAGGAATTGAACAACTCCCTCTGTCCTTCCCAGCACTTTCAGGACTTTTTTTATCACTCACCAGGGAAATCACCTCATTATCTCAATTATTATTCCTAACAGCACCGGAACGTTCTGAAGTGTTTCACAGAGCAGTTTAAAACCCAAGCCCAATCCACCAGGCTGAGAAACACCAGAGAAAAGTTCCAATTAATGGTTTTTACTCCCTCCCCAACAGTTGTGTTTGTGGGAAGCCTTCATTGGGCTGGACACAGGGAGAGGCTGGTGCCAGGCACAGTCACATCGGATCAGGGCTCCAGGAAAACTCGGGAATGAGACAGACACAGCTCCTTCTGCTCCCTCTCTGCCTCTAAGCACCCACCCTGTGTGTCAGCAAACCTCGTCGTGCTTTCCCAAGCGGCCCCAGCGCTGAACTCTGCCTTGTCAGGACAGCTCCATGGCTCGTGAACACTGCACCCACAGCCAAAGGCTGCTTAGGAAAGATTGATTCCTCACAGTGCATTGACCCTTCCTCCGAGGCCTTTTATTCAAACTAGAGTAAACCCATCCTAGAAACCCGAGCATTATTTGTTAATATTCCAGGCTCCTGAAACACGGGGTTCTCGAGGAGCAGAGACCCAGGGCTGGCAGAGTGAGACAGCACGGCAGGAATTAAAGGCAATCAGCAGAGCCTAAACATGTTAATTCTCCCACTCAGAGCCAAACTGGGACCCTCAAAGGCAGAGGGAACGGCTCTGTCCCTGCCCACAGAACAAACCCCAGCTCCTGATCCCCGCTGGTGGCTGCACGGGATTGTCCAAACCTGGACCCTTGAGCACATCCAGGCACACCAGAGTCAGAATTTGCCAGACCTCTGGTGTTGTAAAGCCTGTTCTGGATGCCATGAGACATCCAACAGGTTTCCCTGAAACAGCTCTGAAGACAGCCAGGAAATGCTGAGCAGATGTCGCAGCTTCCCAGTGCCACCGCCCGCCGCCGTCCTCTGTGGCTCCCAACGTGCAGCGCTCATTGCAATGCTTGATTTTAATGAATCCGTCCAGGAGTCGTTAAAATCACTGCCCCTCCTGCCAGACAGGAGAGTGGCTTCACTCAAAGACCAGAGTTCAGCTCAAGTCCAGGGGCTGCGGCTCGAGTGGCAGAGAATGAGCGCTGTGACACTTCTGACCTGCCATGGAGAGCGTTCCATGTGGGAGAGCCCCACAGAACAGCCAAGGACCAGGAACAGCAGGGAAATCCGGACTCTCTGAAGGGGCACGAGCTGGACTCTGCTCCGGGGGAAACACGGACTTGGGCTGGGATAAAGAAAAAACAATTAACTGCTCTGGCTCCTGCACGGTGCCCGCTGATGAGCTCGTTACAGCCACAAGGAAAAGCAACACAGAACAGGTTTGCTGGGTTTTTTCCCTCTGCCCACGCCGGTGACATCCATTTAAATATTCAGCAGGGCGAGCGTTCCGCCGTTTGGTCTCATCACGCCATGGAAACGCGGGCTGCGCTCAGCCCTCCGATTTCCCGGCAGAAATGACACGAGCCTGGTGCGAGCTGAACGTTTGCGATAAGCAAACCTCCTCCTGCTGCTCGGGAGCTGAGACCCCAGCGCCTCGATTTTCCGAGCGGCTGCAGCTCCCACCCCTCTGCAGGGACCAAACCCTGCCTGGCTGCACCTGTGCTCCCTCGTTGCCCAAATTCTGCCCCAACAGCTGCCCAGAAACACCCCGAGAACGCCCAGGGCTGGGCTGGCCACAGGAGCTGGGCTGGGGAGGGAGAGCGGTTTCTCTAACGTCCCAAATGCCGGGAACACAGAAAATCCCTGGACCCAGAACAAGGCACGGCGCTCCTGCTCTAACCCAGGCACAGGAAAACACCATTTCTGCTCCTGGAAACATTCATCACTCCCAGTGTCCCCGGAGGGGCTGTCACTGCTCCTCCAGGCTGGCATCTGGCAGAGGGGGAGGCACAGGGGGAATGCAGAGGAGACGGGGGAGAAGCTGCCAAGGAGACGTAATAAATTCATTTTTCCAACACAGGACCAAGCTTGGCGTTAAATGTCAAGTGCTGGATTAGCAGCTGGGGGGGAACAAATCTCTGTTTCAGCCTCTGAAATCAAAGTCGATTGGGCCAACTAAAAGGCTGAAGGAGGTGGCACCTGGGAGTGAATATAGAAAGGATTTCAGGGGTAGCATCTTCTCCCCTGCCCCAGAATTCAGGTAAAAATGTTGCCCTGCAGAGGCTCAGCTGGGTCCCTCCTATCCTTGTCCCTTCCCTGTCCCTGAATTTCTCCTTCCAGGTGAAAGTGAAGAGCCTGGAGAGGCTGAGCTTTGCAGAGCCTGCTGCTGTTCCCAGCGCAGCACCGAGCCCAGCCTGAGGCGATGCTGCTCCGCACGCAGCAAATGCCAAGAAAATTAAAACTTTCTTCCTTAATTTTTTTTTCCCCCCCATTGAAATTCAACATCCACTCCAGCGAAGCTCTCTGCTGCTGGGTGACCTTTGTGTGACATTTGCTTTGCTGGGAGCACCAGGAGGGACCAGCCCAGCCCCGGGCAGGGAGGGAAGGACTGGGGTGAGCTGGCTCTGGGGGTGCAGGGAGGATCCTGGAATCACAGCCCTGGACACAAGGACAAAGCTCTGACTGCCAGGTTTGCCAGTCATTTGCCACCACACCAGCACAATTCCACCTGGGACAGCTCCAGAGTCCCTGGATTCTGGGATCAGGGCACCTCCCTGGTGGCACCAAATAAAAGTGGCAACGGTTTAGCACGGGTGCCAAAAAGAGTCACCTTACAGCCTATCAGCTTTGTATGTTTAATATATTTAACCTCTATTTATTCTGCTTCCAAACTCTTAATGCCAACAATTGATTCCTCCCGCTTAAAAGAGGAAAGAGGTAAAAAGCACACGAGTGGTAAAGCAAACCCCAGCAGAGCCATGCATGAAACAACAGAGAGAAAAATAATCCACTTTCCAAACTTTTATATGTCATAAATAGGTCGGTGTTTGGGTGAGTTCTGCAGGATTCTTGATCAAAAAAAATATATAATTAGAAAATGAAACCTTTCTAGCAGTTAGCTCTCACAGTCTGGGGTTTAAAATACTTTTGTAAATAGAATTATCTGCTTCAGAGACATTAAACCCACCAGTGGAATCTCTTGCGTTACCACATCGTGAACATCTGACCTCCAACACGGGGAAATAATGAAAAATTAATGGATCCAGATGTGCCAACCCTGCCAATGGCAGATGTTCATTTTACACACCATTTAGAAATCCCCGGTGCATTGGAGTACATGAGGATAAAACGATGGAATAATGGGAAGAGAGGGAGCAGTGCTGGGGAGTGAAATCTGCACCTTCCCAGGAGGTGGAAATGCAGGGAAGGGCAGGAGATCCCACTGAGAACGTGTCCCCTTTCTGTGGCAGCAGCTCCAACTCAGGGACCTCCCTCAGGACGCTGCTGGGGTTGTCCCCAACGCCTTCATCCAATCATCCCTAAAGGTGCCAGCATAAAGAACAAGGGGCAAAGAGTTTGAAGGCACAAAACTCGGTCAGAACTCACCCCCAGCGGGAATTTGCTGGCCTGGATCCCTTTCTCTGCCATGAACGACCATTTCTCTTTTTTTCTCCTTTTGCTTCTGCAGCTTTTGTCCTCTCGGAGATTATTCTTGCCTCTTTCCTGCCCGTCCCACCTGGCACTGACCCCTTAATGAGGTCCAGATGGAGCCGTCCCTCCTCAGCTCTGCCTCTCCTGCCCGGGGGTTTCACTGTGATGCCTTAGGTTTTAACTTTTATATTTTTCCAATCCTGTACTGCCCAATGTGTAACTCTGAAGTTTCTTGTAGCCTGCTAATTTCTGCTCTCTGTGCCAGGCAGACACAACAAAACATCAACTAGACACAACAAAGCATCAACTAGACACAACAAAGCATCAACTAGACACAACAAAGCATCAGCTGCACCACAACCCCAGCAATGCCCCCGTATTTAGGAGGGATAAGTTGCTCCATCCCTGAGGTTCTGCACAGGGTTCCTGCAACCCAACAACGCATCCCTGAGCAGAAAATCCTCGGAAAAGCTGCTGCTGGGAGCGTTCAGGCATCCAGGGACATTCCCAACCCCTTCCCCCCACTCCTGCAGCCCCTTCCACCCTCCCTGGGAGCTTTGGGGCTGCCCGGGACCATCTGTGGTTGTGACCCTGAACAATTTGTCCCAGCCCGTTTGTGCTCAGTGCTTTGATAACAACCCTGACGAGCAAACCCGGGAGCAGGGAGGGGAAATGGGAGCTGGTGGTGTTTGAAGATCAGCTCAGTGCTCAAAGCTCAGCCTTGCAGCAGCAGTCCTGGCTCGGTGCCTTTGATTTGCACACAGGTGACAAAGGCACGGCTCTATTGACCAGGCAGGATCGACTAAAGCCCTGCATGGAAACGTTCTCTGGGGCTCTCTGTCCTCCCCTCGGAGGGTGTGAGGTGCTGCAGATCCATCCTGGTGACAGAACACATCCAGTTCCTGCTGGATCTGGGTCACCATCCACCCCGCAGCAGGCAGGAGCAAGCTCTCAAATCATCTCAGCCGCTGATGCAGATCCCCACACAGACCCCAGACAGCACAGGGAACCCTCCCCCCAGCCCCGAGTGGAATCAAGAGGAGAAAAATTGGCATTGAAAGGGAAAGAACCAAACCTGAGTTCAGTGCTTGGAGAGGGAAACTGCTGAGGCCTCCGTGTTTCATTCCCAGCTCCAAGTGCAGGGCACGGGGGCACTGGGGTGGGTGCAGGGGTCACTGGGCCGGGTATGGGAGCACTGGGGTGGGTGCAGGGGGCACTGGGGTGGATAGGGGGCACCGGGCTGGGTGCAGCTGTGATTTTCCTCTGTAAAACAGCCCCCAACAAACACCTAAGGCAGGACAGAGCCAGGGCTGCAGCACGGGCACCGCTGCCTGCCCAAGGTCACAGCTGGGCTGGGCTCACAGGAGCCACGGGAGTGCCTTGTCCCGCTAGAGCGGAGCCCCAGAGCTGAGCAGACAGGAGGACACGCAGTGCCCGAGCCACCCACCCCCGGGGGGACAGGAGATGTGTGGGGACGGTGGCCTGGGCTGCCCTGGGAAGGCTCATCCCACCCTGTGCTGCTCGCTCAGCATTCAGCAGGTGGACACGAACTGCAGAGACTTTATTTACCCACTTTATGGGCAATAACACAAAGATTTATCAATCCCCAGAGGGGAAAAAAAATCGGGAAAAAAAAAAAAGCCCAATTTCTCAGCTGAGATTAGAGAGAAATAGGGAAGGGGCAAACCCTCGGAGCACAAACAGATTGCACTATTTATATATGAAAATGTTTTCTGCATCTATAAACTTACCGTGCCCAAGCACTTTAATTAATTGCAGGGGTTGCCATGGTAACCTCCCTAACTCAATTATAGCTCTGCAGAGAGGTGAGTGTGCTTGTGCCAGAGCAGGTACCTCGTGCTGGGGCTGCAGTGGGGAGCAGCCCCCGCGGAAATGGGAGCACGGAGGGGTCTCTGGCAGGAGGGGCAAGGGCTGCTGCAGACCTGACCCCCAGCGTCCCAACAACTCAAATTATCCCGGTTCCACCCGCTCCGCGGCCCTCTGAGGGATGACAAAGGCGGGAGCACCGTCGGCAGGCTGGTGCCAAGCTGTGTGACTGAACACAGCTGATTTCCCCGGCTCCAGCCCGGGCTGGGCAGAGCGGCAGCGGGGCAGGAGGAGAGCAGCTTTTGGGGAGAGAACTGCGGCTCCTGACGGGCTGAGGGAGCCCCAGGGCCCCGGTGAGGGGGACACAGCTCCCACAGAGGGACCTCAGCAGGTACAGCTCAGTGCCCGGCCCTAAAGGTCCGCTCTGCCGCAGATGCTCCCTCTGACACTGCCGAATTCAGCCTCTTGTTTGTGCCTCAGCCCCCACCTGTGAGATCAGGGCAGCACCTCCTGGTTCCTGAACGACTCGGAGACAAAAATTATCATCAGCTGCTCCGGCTCCGAACGGGCAAGGTCTGTTCGAAGGTTCCTATCAGATTAATGATCAATACCGCAGGAGTTACTATTCACTCCGAGCCTCACAAAGACCGAATTCCTTCCCTGCACCACATCAGACAAACCATCTGCATCACAATCAGCGTTCGCCTCCAGACCGTTCCAGAGCAGAGGCGATGACCCCTCTTTGTGCCACAGATCCGAACGATCAACAGGAAAACAAAGGCAGGGAAAAGAGAAGGGAGAAATGACATTTCCTCAGCGTTATCGCCGGCAATCCGTGCGATTATAACCTTTCCGTCAGTCGTGAAAAGTCACCTGCCACGTGAGCGGGCTCCGTTCTCCCCACTCCTGCTCTGCTCTTATCTTCGTCCCTCTGGCACCTCTTCCAGGACTCGTGTGACAAAAGGGGCCCTGCCACCCCAGCTCACGTCTCCGTCACCCCCTGTCCTCAACGTGGCTGGGGCAGGATGCTCCTCTGCCCCTCTCCAGGTCCTGCTGCTGGAGTTAAGTGTCCTTTTCTCCTATTTTAAATTAAATGCCTTGTTAGGTGCCTCTAAATGTGGTATTTCTTCCCCTCTCTGCCCCCGTCCTTCAAGGTCACGGGCAGAGACTCCAGCTTGTTTCATAAAGGTTAAATGCAACTTGCAGAAGAGGAGCTTGAACTTTGGAGAGCGGAGGCAGAGAGAAAGCAGCCCCCTCAGAGAATACAAATTGTTCTGCGAGCAGCAGTGAGAGGGGAGGATGGAGCAGCAGCTGGACAGAAAACAGCAGCTCCCATCCTGAGCAACAGCTTCATCTGTCTGTGCAAACCCCCTGCTCCCTTCCTGCCTCTGCAGAGCAGGAACTTGCCAGAGGCGTTTTCTTTCAGCAGAGCCCCCACCAGCTGTGCCCGCACTCCCTGAAGGATGCACAGAGTTAACTCTGCAGAGCTGGCATCTCCAGCCTGCCGGGCGGATGGATGCTCCCTCAAATCACAGCGCTCGGAGCCTGAGCAAATTTTGCTCTGCTCTTCACCAGCCACCTTCAATCACAAATTCCTGCTCTCATCCTCCTCGGGCTGGGATTAGCCCAGTTCAAAGGATCCCACTCTTCAGGAAAGGTTTTTACTTCATTTTTCATCCTCTGCTTTTTTCCCCTGTGCCCACCCAATTTGCTGGGTTACCAACAGAGAACTGCACAAACGCCCAGGGTTTTGTGCTCAGGGCTGTGTTTTCCCCAGGTCCCCTGGCTGATGTTCTCCCACTCTGAGGGAATCCTGCCCGCAGCCCCAGTTTGTGGGTGCACACCTGTGCAAATGCCCCCTCAAACGAGAGCCTGGAACAACAGGAATCCCAAACTTCTCCAGGTGAATCACAAACAACAGGTTTTATAGGGAGAAATTGGCCAAGCAGCTCCAAGTATCCCTAGTGGGCTCTACTAAACTGAGGCTGGCTTTGTAACACATCCAGAATTTTCTTCAGTCTATCGAGGCTCCATCTTTAAAAGTTGGTTTTTTTTGCTCCTCGGCGCTGTACCCACAGTTGCGGTAACTGGATGTGATTTTTGCGTTGGCAGGGTTTGTGGAGGCCGAGGCTGGCAGGGAATTAATCCCTGGCTCCCTGGCAGAGCAGCAGCCTCTGGAGGCCGGGATTATCAAGGTTAGTTTAGCAGCAAGCTCTGCTCGAGCGCATCAGACATGACTGGACATCTCCAAGGGCCGGCCAGCGCTGCTGAGGAATTCCAAAAACATCCTCCTGCAAAGCACAGCCAGGGAGAGACATTCTGCTCTCCTCACTGCAGGTTTGGTTTAACCCCTTAGAGGCACAGCAAAGCTCTGGTGGGTGCCCGCTGCGGGGTGCAGTTGCTTCTGCAAATCTGGGGTTTACAATCTCTCGATTAAATTATATGAGATTTCTCCTTACCTCCAACTGATGGCTGCACTGGAATCACCCGTGAAAAGAGCTGCAGGATCGCTCCACAGATGTTTAATTCCTGTTTGTATGTGTAAATGTATGTGTTAAAACAGGTTAAATAGATGGGTTAAAACGGGTGCAAAAGTGGTAAATCAGACACTTCCCTTTCCAGCTCTCATTATTCAGGAGCGAGGGAGAGCAGCGGACCAGAAACAAACCTCGCCAAGCCCAGGACGTGTTCTGTGCCATTTGCTGAGCAGCAGCAATCAGACATCAAAATTCCAAACAGATAAAAAAGCAAAGCCAAGCTCACACACTGAGAAAGTTCCACCTTTGCACGGATTTAAGGCAGGAAAAGAAAAATTGACCTTGCTTCAAGGCATAAATCGACCTCTAATGGATTAGGATTTTTCCTGTGAGCAGGTCTTAATTAAGAACCGCACAAAATCACTTTGCAGCATCGCTGTGAGTGGCAGCCACTTCTGGGGAGTTATTAAATTAAAGCTCTGCTGACGGGATGGGGCCATGCGGCCGCTCCCAGGCCACCCAAGGGATCAGCTCCCCACAGAGCTCCAGTGGGTCACAGTCCCGGTGGCTTCGGAAAAACCAAAGGGGACAAACCCCCCCAGACTGCCCTGCCCATCCATTCCTGTGGTGCTCCCAGAGCTGTGCACCCAGGGAGTTGTACAGACGTGGAATGAGGGGTGCAGGGCTCTCCCGGGGGCCAGGGTTGGGTTGGGTTGGGTTGGGTTGGGTTGGCTGCAGAGGCACCCAGCAGCAGGGATCCAAGGGGACACACTCGGCACGGGACACACCCAGCAGCAGGGATCCAAGGGGACACATCCAGCACGAGCCAAGGGGACACATCCAGCACGGGACACACCCAGCACGGGACACAGCCGGCAGCCCAAAGACACCAGCTCCGCGCTCACACCGCATCTCCTCACGTCTCCTCTCCTCCTGCTGCCCGGGTTCACCTCCCAGGGGACATCAGAGGAGGAATCAGCGCTGACCTCTCACCCTGCGCCTCCTCCCAGCCCTCCCAAAGCCGCTAATTAAAGCATCCCGGCGCAGCACGGCCCCGCTCCTGCTGCTGCAGAGCCCGCCTGCTCCTGATCACGCCCTGAGCAGCCCCAGGAAGGGCTCCGACCAGCCACACCAGGGGTCTGCCCATTTACACCAGTGCAGGCCACGGCCACGCTGGTCAGAGGCGTTCCCTGCACACAATTACTGGGACAATTACTCCCTGAAGCATGAGCAGCTTTCATGTTTCACCAGGAAATTCGGAGAAGGAAGCACAAAGATAGTGAGAATCCAGCTAATGCCACGAGAAAAGGTCACAGAGGAAGCTGAGATCACAAGCAGTGTCAGGATTATCCCTCTTCCATCTCTATTTCAGCTCTGTTTTTTATAAAAAGCAAAGTCTGCGGAAACTCGGAGCTTAATACTGAAAGGGAGATGCTCGTCTACACCAACAACGCCGCCCTTGGAGCACCAATCTTTGAATCTAAACCTCTCTGTGAACCTCACACTTGATCCCACACTTTGATTTAGTAAAGAGTGATATGCACAGCATCATCTCCAGCTTTAGAGAGGTTCTGTAAAGGGATTTTTAGCAAAGGCAGTGAACAGCTCTGCAGAAATTGCCTCCCCTCGGGTGGAGCAGAAGGTGTGGGCAGGATCCTGTGAGCAGTGCCAGCAACCCCAGAGCTGGCCCTGCCAGGGCTGACCCTGTCGCACACCAGCTTCTGAGTGCATTTAACCCAAATTCTCCCTGCTCTGATGAATTAACTGCTCTCCACCGGACAGCCACTGGGAACCTGTTTGGGAAAATAAATATCCCAATAAAAATCCCACCAACAATAACCACTCCAAACCATTTAACAGTTGGGAAAAGCTTAATCAGTGATTTTCTTCCCCCCCTTCTGTTGCCGTCAGCTCTTCAGAGGAAATAAACATTCCATGAGCCCCTTTTGTAAATTGAGTACAAGCAAGGCTTTTTTTTTTCTTCAAATAACAATCCCCCAACAAATGATTTTAAAAAGGCAGGCCTGCAGTGGGATGCAATTTATTCTTCAGGCTTGCACCTTATCCCACTTAATTACTCCACAGGAGTAAATTCCCTCTTAATGGCAGCTGCTGACCGATGACCTTCACATCACAATTTTCCCCAAACTTCTGAGGGGCCCCCAGAATTCCTAAGGGTGATGCTGAGCTGGCATCCAGGTGATGCCATCTGAAACGCTGCTGCTGCATCACGAGACCCTCCCAGGGAGATCCTGATGCATTATTTACACTCCTGGGTGGACAAACCACTGTGGAAGTGCAGAACGAGTTATGAACTCATGTAACCCTGATGTTCCAAAGTGCAGGGGGAAGAAAGCATTTCCAGCACATTCTTCACGTTAAAAGCCTATTTTCCACTCTCACTGAAGTCAGTCTTTTGTAAAACACGTTAATCACCCGTCACACGGGCGTCAGGGTATCCAAGGGAACCCCGAGCTGGGATCTCATTCCAGGCTGCCCAGGTACCACAAAGAATCATCATTAGCTCCCAAAAAAAACCTAAACAAATGCAGAAACCAGAGAGGGTGAGGAGGGAAGAGCAACTGGTGAGTAAACCTGGCAGGAGCAGCCCCGGATTCCAGAGTTATTCCTCATCTGCCTCACACCCAGAGCCAGGTGATTACAGGAACAGATGTAGAGCTCTGGAAAGCCAATGAATCAATGCACAGTTAAATTACACAGCCCGTGAAAATCAATGGAAGCACAAGATGTAACACCAGGATATAAAAATCCTGCAAACAATAAATAAAGCAGAGCCATATTTAGGGACTGCCTTGTTATTTATCTGAAGCAGGGCTTGGGCACATTGTTCACACCTGAGCAAATCACTGCCCAACAACGAAAGCCCACAATGCACCTCTCCCATCCCCCATTTTCCCCTTAAATGCCGAGTATCCTCACATTTACAGCAATTTCCTTCACACACCTCAGAGTTTCTGAATGCAGCACCCTCCCCTTGTTCCTCTTCCCCAGACAGGCCAGTGCAGGATAACAATTCCCTGAGGATCAGTGCTGGAGAACCCAGGCAATCAAATCAGCCCAAATGAGGCACCCACTCCAGGTGTAACACCCCCAGCATCTCAGAGTTATTGTTTTAAATCCTGCTTTTTCTTGGCTTCTACTTCTCTTTCAAGACAAAGGAAGAGAAAGAGAGCTGCAGTCAAATGAATGTGTATTTATAGCAGGCATTGATTGCACTATTTATTCACGCTCTTTCTGGCAACTCAAATCAGCCCCGTGTCCTTAAGGGGCTCAATTTCCTCCTCACTCATCACCTGGAGCATTTTCCTGAACTCTCTGAGCAGCTCTGTGGTCACACTGATTGGGCTGGGACAATTCCTCTCCACGCACCTCCATCCCTCTCAGTGCTCCTGAAGAGGCCATGAGCTTCCTGCAGGACATCTGAGAGGATTTTCTGGTGTTCTGCTTGGAGAAGGCAGCGTTCACAGCCATCTCCCCCCTCCCACGGGGAATGGCCAGCGGGAGGTTCAGGGTTCCTGGGTAATCCCCAGCTCAGCTGTGGGATGCAGATTAAAGCCACATCAGGCCCCTTTTCCCTGTCCCTGTAGCACAGACTCATTTTCCAGGTTCAGAAGCCTCTGGAATGTTGCCAGAGGAAGAAAGGAGCGATGGTTTCAGCAGTTCTGGTCCATCCCCCCTGGGCTGCAGGGTGACCCGAAGGTGGCAGTGGCTGCACAGCCCCGGCCCCAGCGGGAGCAGCAGAGCAGAATCCCAGTTTTCTGTGGCTGCCGAGGCCCGGAGCAGCAGACACTGTGTCCAATCCAAAGCCGAAGGGCTGGAGCTCGGCACCAGTGGCTGCTCCTTTGCCCCACTCAGCTCACAGCCCCTGGACCCCACAGGTGCCCTCCCCTGGGCGGCAGAACGCCCGGAGCCTGTCCTCATTATGGTTTCATGAACCGCAGGGTTTAAGGCTTGTTTGCGTTACAGCCGCTGGCGTTAAGGTAACACTTACCCCGAAGCTTTCATAAAACTTTCAGAGCTGCTATTATTTTTAACTTGCTGCCAGAGGCGAATCTTCCAGGAGGAGGCAGCGCCGGGAGCCGCCGAGTCGCTCCTGGCAGGACAGACTCTGTGTCCTCACCGGGGCCGGCCAAGTGCAAACCCGTTCCCCCTGCCAGGGCCGCCGGGGCAGAACCTGGCTCAGTGCTGACCCACACAGATCCACCGACAGCGGCTCCTAGAGAGAAGAACGACAGGAGAATTAACCAGCTCCCCACGTGACAGTGGGATGTTCTTATCCATCCTGGGTTAATACCTCCTGCTCTTGTTACGAGCCACTCTCAGATCCTCCAAATTCATCATTTGATTCCAATTGCCCTGCAGAAATAGCAGGTTCTTTTGAAAACTCAATTTGAAAGATCATTAAAACGTACAAAAGACTTCGTCTGTTGGGGGGAAAAAAAACCACCTGTGTATACAGAGGAGGGGGGAGAGGAGAGCTCACACATGGAAAATGACAGCGCTTTGCACCTGAACCTCTTCAGCTGGAGTTGCTAAGTAACCGTGACACACCGGCGTGCGTTCTGTGCAGCCCCTGCTCTGAGCCTGGATTCCTTCTGCCGCGTGCCCAGCCTGCACCGTCAGTGCTTTAAACGCTTCAGCGTTCACCTGGACAGGAAGGGAGGAGCAACAGAACAAAACAAAACAAGAAAACCTACAACCCAAACCCATCTATAATTTATAAATTAAGTTTTATTACCAGGCTGCCATATTTAGACAGGAAACCAAACTCCACTTCCACTGAGCAGGTGATCTATGCAGCGGTTTCTCCCTCGAATATCTGAGCCTCCCACAGCAGTAAATCCATTTCTTCGGCCTCCAAAGGATGCACATTTAATTACGGATCCTGTGTGGCAGCGTTTGGAAAGAGACACTGAAAGAAAAGCCTCCCTTGTCTCTGCTCTGCCCTCTGAGAAGCCCCATTCCCATGGGAGGGAGTTTGAGGAAGCCAGCAGAGACCCATCCCTGTGCCAGTGCTCACGTGAACCAAACTCACTGGATCTCTGAACTCCAAGGGTTCCCCCGGCCCTGTGACAGCTGAGCAGGGCATTAATTAACACAGGGAGCAATGATCATTGGGTGATTATTCACCATCGCAGCTCAGGGAGAGCCAGGCCGGGCTCCCAGTGAGACTGCACTGCTTGAAGGAATCCTGGATGGAAGGAAACGTTCACAGACCCAAACTTCTGCTCACTAACGCAGCCAGGACCTCAGAACTGGCTGAGAGCTCCCACCTCGTGTTTCCCAAAAAAACCCTCATGTTTCCCAGAGAAAACCTCCCTTTTTCCAAAGAAACCCTCTCATTTCTCCCGAACCACCAGAAACAAAACCAGAATCCCCTTTGTGTTCCCATTGTAATGCAATTGTGTCTTGTTTGCTAAGTGCAATTTGACTTGATTGACTAATTAGGCACTGCAGATTACCGGTCTTGGAGCAATCAATCTGTCTGGTCACATGAAATATTTCGTTTTTTAACTCTGAGGAACTTTTTGGGAGACCAGAGGCTGCCACCTGAGGCATCTCCACGTGGCCAAGGGTACCAGGGGAGCCTCCCACGCTGGTGGTGACCTCTGGTATTCAGTGCCTGCTGCGTGTCTGAGTTCTGCTTCTTCATCTGCATTCAATTGCCATCAGATATGCACGATAACCCAAGGAAATTATTCTTCCTCCTCACTCTTGAGTGCACTGAGAGGTTCCCAAGTACTTCATCTAATGCCTTACACTTGTTTTACCTGCCCCCCCTCCATGTTTTATCCTTGCAAACACGGAGTACGCAGCATTAAATCCTCAGCACAGATGCTGCAAATCACCCGAGCTCGGGTGTGTTTTGTGCATCTCCTTGGGGTAATGAAGGAGCTCAGAAAAGAAATAATTCATTTACAGCAGCTGCAGGTGAGAGCCACAAGGTGCCTTTAACTCAGCAGAGGCGGGGGCGCGCAGAGGTACCAAACTGTGCAGTGCTGAGCACGCTGCAGCCCTCGACTGCCTTAATGTTAAATCAATTAATCAAAAGATAATTAAACATCCCGGACATACTTGTGTTCAATAAGTGGGACATGCCTGGTTTTCCTCCACGTGAATTCCTCCTGATGAAGCACTTTCTGCTGCACCACAGAAATAAAACCGGGTCTCTTGGTGATTCAGTGCAGATCCAGCAATTAATTCCTCTTCTCCGAGATTTTGTTTTAGAAGTTCAGTTTCACGAAGGAAGAAAAAAAAAACTTAATTTAAATCTCTGTGTGATAACTGATAATGATTTTATTTTGCTCCCAGTGGGGCAGGATGGAAGTGTATTTTAGGCCAAGCCCAGAGTGGTTAATCTAAACACCTTCAGTGCTCAAGTGAAGGTTGCAGATGAAGGGGGCATGGCTGCTCCCTCTTTATCCCCCTTCACTTTCAAATAAATCAGCTCTTGGTGGGCTCCTGGTCATTGCAGAGCTCTGCCAGCTTCTCTTCTGGGTGGAACACACTTCTGGCTGCCTTCACCACTCCAGCGCTTCCTGGGGACACGTTTTCCTTTTCTCTGGATTAAAAACTATCGTAGCTGCAAACCAGCAAAGTGTAACTGGAGAGTTTAGCACAGGAAAGTTTTATGACCAGAATGGGCAGGTAGAAATGGATCCAAACCAGCTGGGTGAGGCAAAGGGATGTGAAACGAGCTCTGAACAGGGTGTTTGAGCCCAGCCACCCGCTGCTGGCTTTGCTCTGGTTTCAGGAGGAGAGAGCCCGTTCTGGGAAAAGCTGGGCTGCCCTGCCAGATCAGATTCCTTCATCTGTATCAACAGTTCCTCTGTGGCTGGGTTTCCTTCCTACCGACGTCCCCAGGACAGTTAAATCAGGCACATCTTGCAGGGCTGCTCGGAATTACGCATTTTCAGACAGCTGTTTCTTCGGATAATTTTCCTGGTGCTTAACGAGAACATTCCCTCCACAGCAGCAGCACCAGGATGAGGAGACAAACCCACCTGCACCACAGCGAGCTCTGTGCCCCGCTTTCCCCATATCCCGTGTAAAAACACACAAACTGTAAATGCAAACGTTCACAGAGTGTGTCCAGAATGGCAGTGAAGAAAATCACAGGATTTTGGAGGGAATCGCAGCATTTTGGAGGCGATCACAGGATTTTGGAGGGAATCACAGGATTTTGGAGGCGATCACAGGATTTTGGAGGCAATCACAGGATTTTGGAGGCAATCACAGGATTTTGGAGGCGATCACAGGATTTTGGAGGGAATCACAGGATTTTGGAGGCGATCACAGGATTTTGGAGGGAATCACAGGATTTATTTCATCAAGCTCTGGGTGCAGCCCAGGTGCCGATGCTGCTGCTGTCTCTGGCAAACCCCTTTGCCGCAGCCCGTGCCAGGCTCCGGGACACGAGCTGCAGAACCAGGCAGGGGCTGGGGACTGAAAACAGCAGCAGAAATGGAGTGGGGTTCATCATGCCCATGGCACAGCCCCAGACAGGGCCCTGCCCCAGGGAACTGGCAGGGAAAAGCAATCCCTGCGGATCCGGAGCGCTGCACAGGGGCTGGGCGGTGAGGAGTCGGAGCTCGGCCCCGCAGCCGAGCCCTGCACCGGGCACATCCCGCACCACGACCCCGACCCGGGCAGGATAAATCCCGGATCCCTCCCAGCCCAGCGTTTCCTAAAGCACAAAGCAGCGAAGCAGCTCAGTCATTTACCTGCCATCCACTGCTGGCAGCGAGCTGGGCTCAGCCAGAGCATCCCTGCCATTCCTGGCTACAACAACTGATTCCAGCCCATCCATCATCGGTGTTTTCCCCCTCCCCTCAGTTTGTATCCCTGGATTTAATTTGTAAGCGGGGTGTTTTGCTGTTGTTTCATCAGATTTTATTAACGACGTCTTCTAATTGACCTGGCTCCAAATTCGGTGCTGCAATCATGTGATCGGCTCCTCGTTAAGCATTCCCTGCTTTTGAGTATCAGGATCTGCCATTCTGATACACCTGCAGTCCTCGTAGCTAACCACACACTTCCAGACTGAGCATCCAAAAAAAAAAACCCAACTATTTTCAGTTCCAACAGCAAAAAAAAAAAAAAAAAAAGGGAGAAAAATAAAAGGTACTGCTCTAATCCAAGGAAATGTGTGCAGCTGGATCAGCGTTTCTGTAAAAAAAAAATAAAGCTAAAGCAACAGTAAAAAGCCTTGCCTTGCGCTAAATTTATGTAAATAACAAAGGCAAGAAAATGAATATTCATGTGCCACGTGCTGCTTAATGGGCTCCTGCCGTATGTTCGGGAGTTCTGCCCTGAGCCGGGCAGTTGGAGCTCCGAGGTGTCTGCAGGGGCTGGGGAGAGCCTCTCCCATCCCTGCAGCAGCAGGGAAACCTCTGGGCCCAGGCTCGGGCTAAAGGAGCTTTTCCCAGAGCTGGGGCTGTGCCTCCAGCCTTGGCACGGCCTTGTCGGGGTCATTCCGGGAGGAAAACCCCCCCAGACCATGGAGTCCGGCCCCAGCGGGCACTGCAGAGCTCTGGCTCCCAGCTTCAGCTGCTCCTGGGACCACGAAGTCCTTTTTATTCCCACAAGAAATAAGGCAGCGAAAAAGCAACCCTCGTGTTTACCATCACAGCAATCACCAAAGGCCACAGGAGCCACAAAAAGAACTCAAATTTAGCCTGGCTAATCACAAAAATATTCCGAGTGCTCAAAATTCCTGATTATCAGGACAAGTGCTGCAGTAGCTAATACACAAGCAGGCTCAATTAACCCTAATTAGTTCGGAGTCTTGCTACAAAAGCCTTCATTAGCAGTTGCTGAAAGAGCGAGGAACGTAAATAACATTTGGCTGGGAGCTGTACTTAAGAATCTCCTGGTGATGAAGGAGAGGGGGAACGGGAACAAACCTTTCCTTTGTGGGGACAGAGAGGGGCTGCTGCAGCCCCGTGGTGGTGCTGTAAATATTGATGTGACACTAAAGGTCTGCCAGGTGCCACCTAGAAACTTGTTTAGAGGGGTTTGTTTCTATAATTTGCTACAGGAACTCCCATTGAAACAGCGACTCAAATCAGGCTCTTCAACATCTCCCAGGAGTTTTCTTCAGTTTTGCTCTTTAGATCCCTCTGTCTGGGTTTTTCCAAGCAGGAGCCTCCTGATTTTCCCACTGAATCTTAAACGTAAACGCCAAGGACACCATCAAAGCACAGACCTGGGATTTTCCTGTTGGTCCCGATTCCCCTGTGCTTGTTCCAGGCTGGAATTAACGAGCTCGGGCTCTAAATATGAAATTTGTGTGACTCTGGGTGACCTTGGGCTGAAATTCCGAGTGTAAGGGGTGATGTGTGTTCCCTCAGCCTCTCCCCCTGGCCAGCCCCTGCAAGGGGGAGCAGCCTCTCGCCCGATCCAATCTCCAGTTCTGCACAGACAGTTCAAGGCTCTGCTCTTCCCCCCTCTCCTGTGACTGAGCTTTATGGTACCAGCAAACGACCCACTTAACGTTTGGTGTACCTTCACTGATAAATTTTTAAACCAGACACAAATTTTACACCTGTTTTCATTTCACAGGTGCCCATAAAAAAAAAAACCACCAACTTCTGTGATGTTAATGCAACTTCAGACATGACTGAAACGTGCTGTGCTGCCTGCTCTGCACATTTACATTTGATATTCTCAGGAACAGTGGATTAAAATAACTCAGGAAAAAAGTCCACTGTAAAAAAAACCCACGAACAACATTCTGTCATTAACTGCAGCAATACATTCTACCATTAACGGCAGCCTGCAATCAGAAGTAAATGAAAAGTTAGTGCTGCCCATCCTGAGCCAAGCTGCAGTTAAACAGAAGTGTCAGTAATTCTATGTATTTACTCGTTATAACAGAAATAGCCACGAATAGAAGTCAGGGAATCTTGGTTGATTCCCAGAGTCTGTCTTTTATTATCTGGCACAATCAGAACGGTCTCTGCAGGTCACAGTTCCCTTCTGCACAGAAACTGCAGTGCAAACAGCAGAACCACCAGAGCCAGCTCCTCAAATGGCTGCAGATCTCCCCATCAGCACAGCTCCGTTCCGGAAGCTCCACGCAGTGTAAAACTTGTACAAAAGGCATTTCAAAATCATCCTGGAGCTCCAAGATAAATCTGCGTGTTCTTAAGTTCAAATCCTCCTGGTACCGGTATTAAAGGAGAATTAGGTTTGCATTAATTGGAGCTTGAAAGATGCTCTGATAATGTTATTACAGTGAAAATGCAATTGCGTGTGAGGATGTTTGAACAGCGGAATATTTTTCGTTTGAGTTTGATTTGTAACACTTACAAACACGCAGTACATTGTTGGGAATATATTAAACTAAATCCAGATTCATTTACTGCACTGAACCCTCCCGGTTCAGACACTGCACCTCCTTGTAGAGATCATTAAAGGGCTGCAGGAATTACCAACGACACCCTCTGGGTTTCTTTCTCTGCTCTCTTTTTGTGCTGCAGAGCTGCCCCAAAGCTCAGCTGAGGGACTGGAATTGTCACTGCAGGTCCCAGCCCGGGGACAAAGCCCAGCTCAGGCCCTCAGCACACCCCAGGTGCTGCAGGAGGCCTGGGCTGCTGCGGCTGCCCCTGCGCTACCTTTGGAACACAGGAACTTCGTTAATTGTGGGGTTTAATTGGGGCAGGGCAGCGCCAGGGCTCCCCAGTTCCAGCAGCAGCTCTGCAGAGGTTTTGGCCGCAGCAGCTCCAGCAAGTCCCGCGTTCAGCGGAGGATCTGGGGTCACTCGGTCACTCCCCGTTTGACTCCGGATAAATCGCTCTGCTCGCTCCCACTGACCCTTCCACGGAGCAGGATTTAGGAGCCCCACGGCTGCCCCGTGCTTACAGCGGAGCTCGGTGTCCGCGGTGTTCCCAAGGCGCTGTACGGGCTGCACGCGGCCGGGAGCGCTCCTGGGCCATGGATCCCCCTTCCCGACGGGAAAGGACCCCGGCTCGGAGCTGCAAGGGCAGCAGGGAGGTGGGAAAGGTTTAACCTGTGCAGAGCCAGCGCTCAGCAGGGGCACATCAGCGAGGACACACGATGGGAACACGGGAGCTGCTCCAGGAATGAGTTCCAGGTGTCTCCGTGGCCTGGCAGGAATGAGGGAAGCGGGAATGAGCTCAGGGGAGCCCGGATAAAGCCAGGCAGAAGCTCCTCGAGCCCTGCCTTCGTGTTTTAATTAGTTCCGAGGACAGGAGGGGGTGCACTGAGGGAGGAGCTGCACCACAGCCAGAGCAGCCGAAGGAGCACCTTCCCCAGGCAGAATTGCTGCTGTTTTACCTCAGGTGCTCCAGTTAAACCCGGGCAAACCTCCGGTGCGCACATCCAGCTTAAACCGAGGGCTTAACTGGGCTCCTCTTCAGTTAAACAAAAATAAGCTTAAGGTAAAATGTCAGTGAAGGTAAAATGTCAGGTTAATTAACTGCCTTTAATCACGTCTCACTGTGTGAGCAGGTAACATCTCCAACCACTCCATCTAAACCTGCTAAAGCTCCTCACCCCCAACTGCTCCCGCTGAGCCCAGGCTGTCCCCAGCAGAGCTTTGTCTGAGCACTTTGGGAGCTCAGGCACGGCCCCAGGCAGGGCCACACCAGGAGTCTGACTGTGCTGTCTCCGTAAATTTGTGCAACTCTGCACACAAATGACTCCCCAGCCCCAGTTCCCCCGCTTCCATGGAAGTTCCACGCTTTGGGCTTTGCAGGAGCCCCAGCAGGGATCGTCTGCACACGGCTCCAAGCTGCCTCTGCCCCTCCATCAACAAAGGGTGAACTCACACTGCTCCTCACAGACAGGGATTTACCCGGGCAGTGAAGAGTTGCAGCCATTTCTCTGAGTGACAACCAAAACTTTCATTTCTGTCCCGTGGCTACACTGGGGACTGCTGGGATTTCCCTGGGAAAGTCACAGTACAACTGTGGAGACACAGCCCACGGGGAAAAACAACTTCTTCCACCCAGAAAAGCTCCTTGCCATGAGGAAAACACCTTGGAGGTCAGTCTGCAGAAAAAAACCCACTTGGCAAGAATTCCAGCCTTGAGCAAACTGGGTTGGAGATGAATTAAAGCCTTGGCTGAAGCTCGCTGCTGGGTTCTCCGTTTCCATCTTCCAGGAGTTCAGTCAGTGCTCCCACAAGCTGCGTCAGGCCCTCGCCAGCAGCCTAACGAGCCTCTTCCAAGGGGATTCATAATTAATGAACATGTGAGGTGGTGTCAGCTCTAATGATCTCTGACTTCCTCGATCTCTATTTATTTTCTGAGGCCTTCCCCGTGCGGTGGCTGCTGTCATCCCACTCCAGCCCCAGTTTGTAAATGGGATGTGACAGGGGGAAATGGAGCCTGCAGTGACTCTCTCACTGTGCAGCTCCTCAGCTGCACGGCAGGGAACCCTGAGAGAACCCAAAAATGTGTCCTGAGCCCAAACCTGGGCAAGCCTGCTTGGCTTAAACTCCTAAACCCTGGAAAATAAAGCTCCATTTACAAGCACAGAGAGGTCTCCTCCTAATAAAGCCCATTCTGAGGGTTTTTCCTAAATAGATCTCCACTGCTTTTCCTTTCTTTTGGGATTTGAAGGGATTAGAATACTCTGTGTATGAAATAAAAATGTACAGCTCAGTTGGCCAGTGTGGGATTTTCTTTTCCCCGCCATCAGATTTTTTTTATCCTCAAAGACAGCCAAAATGCTGCCTCTTAAACAAATCAAGAAACCAGAGAATTTTAGGGTGACTCTGGAAACAACAGGAGGCTTTCCCACTCCAGTCAGAAAATCAGAAGAACAACAAAATCCTCAGCATGGACACGGTAACCCTGCTTGTCTGAGCAGTAAACAGTTTTCCACTGAGCACACACAGCTTTCCAAAGAGACAATTCCACACCAGGAGCCCTAAGCCAGGCAGAGGAACCAAAGCCCGGCTGCTGCTCCTCGAGCTCTGAAGCAGCTCCTTGTCATGCCCAGGAACAGCAGCACAGAGAGCTGAGCCTGCCGAGCTCCCAGGCCCTGGGAAGGCGATGCTCATGAAAGGATGCAGGCAGGACACGGTGCCTCCAACCAGATTTGCCTCCTGCAGGACGAATGCAGCAGCCCCGGGTTGATCCTGGCGGGGTTTGGAGTGAAAACTGAGCGGCATTGAGCAGCTTCTGGCCTGGGCAGAGCAGCAGCCTCCAGATGGTTTCAAGAAGAAAATCCCTGTCCCCAGTCTGTCAAGGAACGCTCAGAGGTTGCGGGCGGAACGCTGCTGAACAGGATCTGGGTAAAGAAAACCGAGGGGAAGCTGGGGAGGAACCTCCCTGGCTGAGGGGAGAGGTAATGAAGGACATGGGGCAATTCTTGCTCTCATTTCCGAGGGCAGGACGGGAGGGTTGTGGGCCTGGGGTGCTGCAGCCCCTGAGCGGCGTCCCGGGGCACTGGGGCTTCCACGTTTGTCTCGGATTCGCAATAAGCTCAGCTCAGACATTAAATTAGAGAGGGTTTCCCTCTGGTTCCTGACTTTCCCGGTCACAGACACTCAGCTCTGCATCCCGAGCCCCGAAATCACCGTGTGCAATGTGAGCGTTGGGAGATAAACAGAGATAACAGCCCAAGCGTGGTGCTGCAGGGTCCCGTTCCAAGGAAGAGCCACCTGGACACCCCGTGGGAGATGGAACCGCTCTGCCCCGTTTTTGTCACCCCCCAGCAATCCCCCGGCAGCCGAGGTGTGACAGGCACAGAACTGAAGATAGGAATTTGCCTGAAGGCCCTCGAGCCCCAGGAGGTTTGAGATTCGAGCTTTGCCCACGTGGTTCAGCACTTTCCTGAGCAAGGGCTTTATCCAGTGGCTCTGGTGAAGACACTCCAACACCAGGGTGAAGTGAGGGGTGTAATTCCGGCAGTTCCAGGCTTCCAGAATGAGGATTTGCCTTTGTGAACAAGGTGTGCAAAGCATCCCAGGGCTTTGCAGGAAGATCCTGGCACTCCCAGCACTCACACATTGGGATTCTTCCTGCAGACAGAGCCCTGACTCGAGCAGGTACTCACAAAACCCATCACATCTCACTGAACAACCTCATTCTACCACCTCATCAGCTCATTAAAACTCATGGTTATTAATTATTTATGCCATTATTACCCATTATTATTTCAGGGGGTACTCAGGCTTTAACAACAGATCAAGGAGAATTTTAAGCTCACAGCACTGGGATTTTTTTAGTTTGTCTTCAGCAAAATAATTGTGAAAAAACAAACCCTCTTTGACACCAAGTCAACAAAGAGGGGGGAGTTTCAGAACTATGGAGAAATTCTTCTTGAAGCTTAAAACCAGAGGAACACCCTTATTTTGCTCTCCTTTTCATTAACTCTGGATAGGAATTAATAGACTGACAACAGGAAGGATCAGTGGTTTGGTTCTCTCTGTGCCAGTGCCAGCCCCGGCTCTGCTGGTGCTGGTGGCAGTGCCACGGTCAGGGAGCAGCACTTCTGCCCAGCCTGAGGGAAAACTGAGATAAATTCTTGCTGTGCAGGTGTCCAGGAGCCCCTGGTGTCTGCCCTGCCTCTGTTAGCAGAAGCAGACTGAAATTCGCACACCCAGGAGCACTAAAACCATCCCAGCACTACGGGGGGACAGCAGTAAAGGAGAAATAACACAAGGCAGCATTTTCACCTGCAAATGCACGCAATTCCAGCTGGCTTTGCTCTGCCAGTGCTACTTTAAGGGTCTTTCTGGGCCTCTTGGGGCTCCAGGAGCACAATCCATCCTCACACACGAGCCCAGTGAGCTCTGTCTGGGTGTGCCTCGTGCTCAGGGTCTCACTTTCTCCCCCGGAACCCCGAGGAATGGATTTCCCATCCCATCCAAGGACATCCATTACTGCAGTTCACGAGTTCCTCACAAGCAGTTTGCTGCTTTCCTGCAGGCACCTTCATTTCCAATTTCCAGCAGGAGAGCCCCGATGAAAATCTCCATCAGCGTGGGGAGCGTTTGGAGCCGGGCTATTGATTTACGCCTGGGGTGAGGAGGTTAATTAAATGGGAATTTTAAGCCAACAACGTGATTAGGGGAGTGAGGAAACCTGAATTCATGAATACTTCCAGGGCTGCTGAAAGCATTTAAAGTGAAGGATGGCTGGAAAAGCCCTGCCTGTTACTGGCACTGGGTTCGTGTGCTTCTGCAGGGGGCTCTTGGGCCCTCGGGTCCAGCTGGGGCTGGGTTTGTGTTGATGTTGGTGCTTGATGGACACTTCTCTTATCAACTCTGCCTTTGTTCCCCGCCTTTTCCTCCTTTTTCCCTTCCCACAGTCAGTTCTGGGAACCTGTGAGCCATGGGCTGTGCAAAGCCTGAGCCCCTCTCGTTGTGCCCCTGAGGTGCTGCTGATTCCCCCTCCCCGGGAGGTTCCAGAGACCCGGAGCTGCGGCTGCCGAACGCTCGGAGGAGCTGCTTCTGCCTGCTTATTTCTGGAGGAATTCTGCTCAGATCTTTTCCTTCCACGTACAAGCACCTGTGGCAATGATTCTGGTAATTTATTTGGGTTTTTTTTAGCTCCCGTGCTCTTCCCTCTCCTCAGTCTAATCTGTTTTCTTGTTGAATTTTCACAGAAACCATACAAGAATTTGCTCACACAATCAAGCAGGAAATTCCAATTATTTTTGACACAGCAAGGAAGCAGCAAACTGATGTCGCTCGCGAGCAGGGTCCGGACGAACGACAGGACGACTTGTTAAGATATGAAGCCGACACTTTATTCACTTACAGGTTCACTTATATACCTTAGCACGCTGGACTGGCATAAGGTCATTGGTTCACTGACCAGCCACCCCTCAAAGGGATTGGCCGAATCCCAACAACACTTACTTCAGATATTTTCTCTTTCTGTATCAATAACAATTCTATAGTTTACAAAACTCTCCCAGCTGTTCTGCCACAGTCCGTGAGAAAGCCCTGCTTTCTCACAGACACTGGCAGAAAGCTGAGATATCTCCCTGCTGCATGCTTTCCGTATCCACAAACTGAGGAATACCTGGAGGTGGGAGAGGGCTGAAATGTGTAAAGCAGCTGCCACAGAGGTGCTTTTTGAGTTATACAACCTCACCTCACGCCCTCCACTCTGCACATCCCCTGGCAAACGCCCTCCTTGCCACAAAAACCTGGGTTTTGTGCAGCCTGTCTTTGTCCTTTCCCCTCCATGCCTCCAGTGCTGGGAACAAGGCAGAGGAGAGGCCCAATCTGGTTATTTTTGCAGCACAGTTCAACGTTCTGGGCATTTTGTCTGCGCCATGAATGCTGTAGGAAATCTGGGGTTTGAGTAGCAGTGAGTTAATGCGACTTTTCCTTCTTGTGCTTGGTTTTCGTTGGGTCATTTTTTTAAAAGTCAACTTTGCAGTTAATTAACTTTAAAAAAAAAAAAATCTTCAAACAAATTATCCAGATAACCCCTTGCTCTGTTTTCTGCAGTCCCTGGCAGTCAAGATTTAAGCTAAAATAACGAATTAGGAATCAAAACACCAACTGTTAATGCAGGATGAAGAGATGCCCAGATTGCTCTGGTGACAGCAGCGGTCGCGGGTTGTCTGCAAGGGCAGCAGCTCATCATATGTTTTTGGGGGTTTGCTTTCTGAGAGGGATGCTGCAAACAGTGGGGGAAGTTTCCATCAGCTCCTGGGCTGGAGGGAAGCAGCAGAGTCCATCTGGGCACGAATCCATCAGGAGTCTGGTGGTGACAGCATCATATGGACAAGTTCAGTGGTGGGAATGCAGGGCAGGCTGAAAATGCTGGGGAGCACAAACACAGCAGAGGAGAAATGGAACACCCCGAGCCAGGCAAATTAACCAAAATACCATAATGAGGCTTGATCTCGCCTCCTTGCTGCCTACCAACTCCAGCAGAACAAACACAGAGGATTCTCACTTGTGAGGTGTTTCTGACGCTGACTCTGTCCTCAGGCCCTGTTGGTTTTCATCCCCAATTACAGTAACAAATTAACACAAAGACATTGCACTGCGAGAAGGAAAATAATTGGGAATTGATGAACTGCCAGGGGTGTGATTTGACCTGCAGGACCCAGGGGATGGGCAGGCAGCAGGTGCTGACCAGTTCCAGGTGTCCAGTGCCTTCAGACCCCTCCGACAAAGCGGTGCAGAACAATCCCTGTGTATAAACTGAACTATTTGATCCATTTTCCACAGAGATTTCTGAATTCTCTCCTCAAACCCCTCAGGGCTGCCACAGACCTGGCTGGTGCCTGCTCGGGGCTCTGCAGGGGCAGTGCCAAAGTGCAGAATTCCAGTGTGGAATTCTGCTCAGGGTGAAGTTTCTGTGTCCTATTCAGAGCAGAGCAGCAGCCAGGAGGGTTCCCAGCTCAGGGTGAGGTTTCTGTGTCCCTGTACCCAGAGCAGAGCAGCAGCCAGGAGGGTTCCCAGCTCGGGGTGAGGTTTCTGTGTCCTGTTCAGAGCAGAGCAGCAGCCAGGAGGGTTCCCAGCTCAGGGTGAGGTTTCTGTGTCCCTGTACCCAGAGCAGAGCAGCAGCCAGGAGGGTTCCCAGCTCAGGGTGAGGTTTCTGTGTCCTGTTCAGAGCAGAGCAGCAGCCAGGAGGGTTCCCAGC
>VXAD01009457.1:477064-595098 GCA_013399195.1 Dicrurus megarhynchus
GGAGCAGCAGCCAGGGTGGTTCCCAGCTCAGGGTGAGGTTTCTGTGTCCTGTTCAGAGCAGAGCAGCAGCCAGGAGGGTTCCCAGCTCGGGGTGAGGTTTCTGTGTCCTGTTCAGAGCAGAGCAGCAGCCAGGAGGGTTCCCAGCCTCCCTCCATGGCAGCAGCAGCTCAGAGCAGCAGCGCTCAGGGACTGGCAGACCCAGGAGGTTTAATTTCCCAGCATATTTATTTATTCAACTGACTATCATCAAATGCCCGTCACCCTGGCAACCAGGCATTTATTTACAACTCCGGGAGCTCAGAATGGCACCAGGATACCGACACGGAGAGGAACATTCTGGGAAATGGCTGTCACGGCTCTCGCTGAAGGAGCTCCAAAAGAGGAGCAGGAGGGGGGAGGCACAGGAAGACAGAACACAACCCAGGAGAGTCTGAGGCATTTATTGCCTCTCCCCATCGTAGGTGTCTGTTATTTATATTTCTGAGCGTTGGAAACCATCTGCAGTTAATGAGGAATGAGCTCCCCAGGAGCCCCCTGGACGCCACGGGCTCCGGCAGCTGCGAGCGGGGATGGAGAACATCGGAGTGGTCCCTGCTGGAGGAGGAGGCAAAATTCAACCCAGACGCTCTCTGTGCAGGGCTTCAGCCGCAGATCGGGGCGGGACCGATGTGCTCGGCAGAACCTGGCCAGGACGATCCATTTGTTCCTCTGGGACCAAGGTTTAACCTCCCTCTGTCCCACCTACAAAACAGCCGAAGGACGCCTGCAGCCCCCCCGAGCCAGGGCAGCTCCCCCTGCGCAGCCGAGGGAGGAGTCGGGGCTGTTCAGAGGCACCAAAAATCAGCAGCCCACGTGTGAAACAGAAAAGCCCAGGTTCCCTTTCCAATGGCATCTTCATTTTTCCCAAAATGAGAACAGTTTTGCTGATGAGAATAAACGCCGAGGTGTGGAAGGGAACACGGACACACGCGGGGGTTTTTGCAACAAAGCACTCACACCCTGCCCCTGCTCAGCCTTCCCTCCAGAGCAAACAGGAGCCCCTTCAGCCACCCTCCCAAAAACCACACGAGTGTTTCTAGACCATTATTTTACATTTGTGGAACATGGGACATCAACAGCTTTTTTGTTCTTTTTTTTTTTCATTTGTGGAACATGGGACTTCAACAGCTTTTTTTTTCTTTTTTTTTTTTTTTTTTTTTTTGGTCTGTTTTGTTGGTTTTTTGGGCTTTTTTATCTTTTTACAGAACATTATTGACAAAACCCCGAATCAACCCCTCAGACTACGCCATTAAAAAAATGAAGATAAAATTTGGGGCATTCGCAGGAGGCGTTTCATTCAAGATAATCTCTGCGATATCCCTCACACATACATAAAAATACAAATATAAATGCAGAGTATTGGCGAGCTTGAAGGGACACCTGCTGCCGGAGGGTGACATTACAGGCACCGAGTTCCTGCTCGGAGAAGCTCAGAGGATGCCACAGCCTGAGAGCGTGCAAGGATCGGCGGCTCTTCGGGAATTCAGGATCCTGCCCGGCAGGAAACATCCGGAGCTGACAGTGGGAAAAGGGATCTGCACCCTCCAAGGCTGAAATCAGAGCGAGCCCCTTGGGGGATTCGGGGGAGAAAAGGGAAGAATGGGATCTCCAACAGCAGCAGGGGAATTTGGAGACTTCCCCAGAGTGAATTGCTGAGAGTGGATTCCACACTGTGGTGATGCAGCGCGAGTGGAAGGACAGGTCCTTTGTCGTGGAGATTCGCCCCCTCTCGCTTTTTTCCTCCTAAATACAAAGCTTTTCAAGCCCTTTTGCTTCAAGCTGGTCCTTGTAATTAAAAGTACTGATAAAAACCCTTCGTTAAAGGGATCTGTACATATTAGAGTTCATTAAAATGTAATTCCCACAGAAGAAGACATTTTAATCTATCCATACTTGGAAAAAGAGGGAGGAAAATGAGATACATCCTCCCTGCCCTCCCCTCCCCTCCCACCCCTGCATGTATCCGTAGGACATATGTGTTAATTACAACTTCCTTGCCTAAATGAGAAAATTATACATTAGCAAGTGGTTAACCAGTTATTAACTCAATTACACTTCAGAGACTTGGGAGAAGCTGCATTCCCAGGCAGGGTGTCCACTATATGTTGTTATTTTCCACGTTCTTCAGTCTACAGAGAAGTCATCGAAAGGATTAAAATCACATTAAAAACACTGCTTAGGGATGGGAAGTTACACAGAGAAACAACCCAAAAGCATTTGACAGGGAGTGAGGGGGGCTCCACGATCCTCTGTATTCACACACCCCTAAAAAGTCATTCTGGTAACCAGAGGAACCCAAGTTCCTCAGGAAACAAATCCCAGAGCCATCAGAGCTGCTCCCATCTCCCTGCCCAGTTAAGGGGCATTTGGCAACAGCAGAAGAGACCCCTCAGCAATGTGGCAGAGAAGTTCTGAAGAGGTGAACTTCGAAGGCAGATTGTGCAGGGGTTCGTTCACACCTGGCTGGTGACAGTGGGAATAAATAATAAATAAATAAATAAATCACAGTTTTCCTTCTGCCTCACATCCCCATCGCAGGCAGACACCAGAGCCGAGTTTGGTTCTCACTTTTCAGTACACAGGGCTTGGCTTTGGAAAAGATTATTCCTGCACCAGCCCTGCTGCTGCCAGCCCCTGCTCCTCGGGCGTTTGGGATTTATCCTGCACCACACAGGGAACGGGGACACGGAGCACCAGTCCCCAGAGCATCCAGCTCACCCCTGTGCCTGACCCTAAAGCGCATTCCCACACACCAGATCCAGGTGGAAACCTGGAGAGCGTCCCTTGCCCTGCTGCCCTGAGCTGTGCCCCGGGTTCGTGGACTGAGCTGCCAGGGGTTCCTTTTCCAAGGAAAACTTTTCCAGGAAAAGTTCCCTTTTCTAGGTTGGGAACTTCCCACCCCTTCTCCCGCAGGCACTTCTGGGTTCGTCCTTCCCCTGCTGCACCGAGCCAGATAAAACTCCCTGGGAATTAGAAAAATTTGCCTCCCACTGTGTGTATTGGATCTGAGATGATGAAAATAAATAAATAAATAAGCCCTCGAGTTTCCCTCTGAACTGCAGTGTAAATACTTCTTAAGAGTCAACCGAGTGGTTTGAAGAGCTTGTTTCACTTGTTCCATGCAAATATCAAGATTAACAGAGAGATTAATTATGTCCCATTTTTCTTCTTACAAAGGATACAGTCAGATTTAGAATAACAAAAATAAACCCTCCGGATTAATATTCATAACACAATGCTGAGCGCTACAAAAGCAACTCATTTTTTATGTAGAAAGGGGGAGAAAACAAACCGTCAAGAGTGCTCCAGAAGCATAAATACATATTAACGAAGGAAGTCTCACAGGATGCTCTTCCCCAGCCTGCTGGAGGAGGGCTGGGGGCTCAGAGAGGGCGTGCAATAAAACCCAGTTCAAAGATTCAGACGCGAAATTTCATTTGGGACATGTCAAAACTCTGCTCCTGTTTGAGTTCTCTGCTCCTCCTCACGAGAGCTGAAGGCTTTGGTCGAGGGCTCTGCTCTGAGGTTGTGTCTGTTCCCAGCCAGGGCAGCGAATCCCACTGGGAACGCAAAGGAAGAAGTGTCACCATCCCTGCCCTGCCGCTTCAGTGCCAAACACAAGCCCCGTTTTCAAACACTGGCTGAGGAGAATTTAACGTTGCCCGAGGAACAAACCGATCTCTCAGTGCACAGCAAATTCTGGGAGAACTTTCTGACCGTTCTTAAGTTCTCACTCTGCCCAAACCTGCGCTCAGCCAAGAGCTGCATGTTAAATACACGACTAAAACACATTTCCATGCTGATAGCTGCTCCTCTGTGGCAGCGGTGCCAGGTCTTGGAGTTCTTTGACAAGCCTGCAATAATTTCATTCAGCGTTTCCAGCTCACCATCTATTTATGAATTTTATCAAGGCAATTTTGAAAAGACGTTTATTTAGACAAGTTTTTGTTTCACCCCTCACTGGTAATCAGAAAAATCAAGGAGAAGTCAGCCCTTTAGTGACATCTTGACTTCTTTTTTGGAGCACTCTAAGGTAACAGCCCATTTCATACATTGGATGCAACAGAGACAGCACTTAATACATATAATTATGCAGTTTGCAAATGTGACAGCTCTGATGTTGCTGCAATACAAGTCTGTGCCGTTAAATTAGAATTATAATGACAGTAATTACACTAATTAGCCTTTTTTTTTCTAGTTTGTTACCAGCAAAGTTTTGCATATTTACGTGAGTAACAGCTACTTCTGCTTTCTCCTAAAATCCACCATAACCAATTCCCGGGGAAGCTCATTTATCCCAGCCCTGTACGACACGAGCAACATCCACAGATGAGAACGCAGGTGCCAAAAGGGCAGGGCTTAAAATCCGCAGAATGTTTCCCATAAATTATTTACGTGCACGCTCTGCAAGCGTGGTGCTCCAAAGTTTAGACAGGCCCAGGGTGAAATATTCAGCGCAAAGCTCAGGCAGCAGCAGGATTTGGGTGTCAGACGCACACAGAGCCAGGGCTGCTCTGCAGTGACACAGGAGCAGCAGATTTCCAGCTCCCTGGCAAGGAAACGAGGTTTGGAGCAAGACCTGTCCAGCACAATGCTCTCAAATCCTATTGCCCTGCTGCCATATGGAAAACGGAACACCCTGCTGGCTCTGCATGCAAATAAATCCCAGACACAGGCTGAACGCCCTGACTGGATACTGAGCACACAGAGAGCTCCTCACAACCACAAACCTTCCTTCTCCTTCTCCTCCTGCTGTGGTCATCAGGGAATGTGTTACTGGAATTAAAGCAGTGCTTAAGTGTCCCCAGGGTGGGCAGGACAGCGCCAGGGTCACCAGTCCCAGCACCTTCACCGGTCTGGTGCTGCGCCAAATAAACGTGCTTATCCTCAAAGCTGGGGGAAAAAGATTGGAAAGAGCCAAAAGTTGAGGTCTGGCTCATATTTTATACAACAGCCCTGATTATCCCAAGGTGCTCCGTGCCCCGGAACGTTCCGGGGGAGCCCGTGAATGTCACACAGGCCCCATGAACAGCTGCTCTGTCTTTTTGATAACTCCATTACTTGAGTTCAGAGAAGGTTTATGGACTAGAAAGCCTCAGATACGGTCATGAATGTTTGATGCCTTCACACACAGTGCTACGGCTGTAACTTCACTCCCCGTTGGAATTATGACATTCCGACAGCCTTTGGTCATTACAGGCCAAGGGGAGCAGCAGGAGCCTGCAAATTATGGACTTCCCACACTGCTGGATTATTTCTTTTGCATTGAAACTCGTTCAGGGTGGTTTTTTTCAGAGATCAAAGTGTGAGTGTGCTGTTTGAAGCTGCAAAGGAAGCTGCGGCTCTGTGTTTGTACAGCACCTGAAACCAGGCCTGTGAGTGCGAGGGACCTTCAGATCTTGTACAATCTATTTAGAGTGACTGAAGAAGGGGAAAATCCCAGAAATGCCCAGGATTATTTGAATGCTGCAGGAAATGTGCCGTTCCTGCCTTTGTCCCGCTGAAGAGAGCAGTGTCTGTGCCACCATCATCCCAAACAGCCCAGGGCAGGCCCAGGCTCATTTCCTGCCCTGCGCACCCTGTCTTGGGGGGAGCAGCTCACAAACGTCACCAGCAACAAGGATTTAACCCAGGGACAGCGGCCAAAGCAACTTCATTCTAAAACCAAATTAAAATCCTGCTTGGAAGCTCCTTGGAAGCTTCACCTTGGTCCCAGAGCTCGTGCATCCCCCAGAGCCCTCCGCCCTTCCCAGCCCCATTATCACCCCCGGGATGTTTTTTCTTGCGGCATTACCTGTAAAAGGCTTCAGTCATTTTCTGTCATTATTTGTCACGGCAACGGCGGCCGAGGCTGTTCTGCCCTGGCCTCCCCTCGGCGTGGGATGGATTTGGGCACCTCCGCGAGCCCCCGGCTCTGTGCCGGTGCTGCTGCCGCTCAGCCCCGCTGCTTTGGTCCCCAGCAGCCCCCCAGAACCCAGCCAAGGCTCTCCCCACCTCCAGCCCCTGCCCTCCCAGCCCCGTGCAGGGGCACAGCTGGAGCCACGCTCCCGTCCTCAGCCATTCCCATCTGAGAGCAGCAGCAGGATCCCTCATCCCCAATCCCCTCCTGTGGGGCGGCCTTCGGGGGGATGCTCCTGTTGTGATCCCAGAATTACACCGTGCTGTATGGCCCAAGGGCAATTCGAGCAACTTTTGCTGTAATCCTTTTGTTTTATCTTTATCCTGGGAGATGAAAAGTTACCAGAGCTCCTCATCTCCGCAGCTCACCTTCTCCAGCCCTAATACCGGGCTGCACATCACTGGGAATTGTTGTAAATCCCCTGACACCGAGGTGCAGAAAACACCGTTTGCATTTTATCTTTATTCAAGCGTTTGTTGGCCATGGGTTTTAATCTCGACTGGTACTGAGGAACTTAATGAGATTAAACCAAACAAAAATAGGATTATCTGAGTGCTCAGAGTTGAATCCAACCTCACAGATGGCCACAGCCAGCACGAGCAGTTAAAACAGACCCCACAAACAAACAAAGCACCAAAGCCAAACCAAACCAAACACGTGGGAAAGTGCAGTCCTGGCTCTCCAATGAGACAAGACTAAGCACCAATTAATGCAATTGTTCCCTCTTGCCCCTAATTGTGCATTCCCCGAACTGATCCTCCCACAAGGGCCACTTTATTTATCCTTTTAACAGCAGTAATTGTTTTTTCCCCCACAGGAATTAACTACATTTTTACCTTTCTCTCACTCACATCAGCCCAGCTCCTGCTTTGCTGTTTCCAGCTGTTCTGCTTTGCCTATTCCATGGGAAACTGGGGAATTGTGTGGCAGAAACTCTGGGATTCTCTTATCAGGACAGTTTGATAGCAGAGTTTCATGGATCTGCTGCGTGCAGAGCTCTAAGGGTTAAATGAATCTGGTGTCCATTGTAAGTAACAGCAGTTTAGCCCCTCACTGCGCTGCTGATCCCATTTTCTAAAAGGGAGTCCCATAAATGGCATTTTTTTCAGCACTGTGGGAGTCTTTTATTACTGCTGTAATGCAAATCGAGCAGTTATGGTACCCACAAACCGATCTTGGGAGATTAAAGCCCGGGGACAGAATTATCTGCTGATGAATTCACCCAAATGGATTTTGGGGGCTCTGATGATCCTGCTGCTGGTGTCTGTGTGTGCACGTGGCATTTTCCTCCAGCAGAATTTACATTAAGACAAATGAAGAACCAAAGAACAAACCCCGATTGTGGATATGATTGTGTCAGCATAAACATACTTTATAATTAGATTGCTATTACCACAGAGTAGGGGAAGAAGCAAACCAGAGTAAATCACTTTTATTCCAACCTCATTGCAGCCACCGAGGAGTTCAGAGCAGCATAAGTCTTTTCTAAAAAATATCCTCCCCCTTAGCAACATTATTATTCCAGTAAAATGTAAATGCAGACTAGGCCTTAGATACCAATTAAACTGCACTTGACAGAGATGTTATTGTCTAAATCAAATAAATGTAACAGAGCAAAAAGCAAAATGAGTAATGAAATAAGAAAACCCATGAGCAGATATCTGTGCTGTGGTCAGACTGTCCAGTGAGCCAGTGAGGAGGTGTGAGGGGAAATTATTATTACATAAATCAGTTAAGCAATTTCTCTGCTGAGAGGATGCTGCAGTTTGGTGAGAGGCTGTGAAATCCAAATGCACGGAGTGAATTCCCACTTCCCTTTGTGTCACTGTGCCTCTGTGAACGCCTGAGAACCCGAAAAGAGACCTCCCAAGGTCCCACTGAGCACGTTCACTGCAGTGACATCCCAGAAAGCTCCATCTCCTGCAGGGCACGTGGTGCCTCGGAACACCGAGCGGTGCCTGCAACGAAATCTGTGCTCAGCTGGTTCCTGGGACCAGATGCTGCTGCTGTAAAGGAGTTCATTGTCACTGCCAGCCCCTCAGCAACTCCCACACTGCAGAGCACTTAAAGGAGTCCAACTCTGTGCCCAGAGTCTGTTAATTCTCACTGTGCTCTCACCTCCAGCTCTCCCCACAAAATCTGATTGCTTTCTGCTTCTTGCTGCTTTTTTTCTCCGTTTCTTCCTGGTGGAACCGCTGGGTTCTTCAGAGCAAAGAGGGGGAGGAAGGGAGGCAGGGAAGAAAATGAAGAGCATTAAAAGAGCCGTGGAAAAAGATGTCAGGGAGATTTATGGGTCACAGAGAGGCTGCAGGTGGTGAGGAACTGCTGTGGCAGTAATTTATAGTCCCTGGCTGTGACAGACTCCCAGACTGGGGATGAAACAGGTGCCATTAAACAAGAGCAGGTTATGGGCTGCTGCTGTAAACAGGAATCCTCTTATCACAGCTGCTGCGACCCTCAGCTGATCATTCCCTGGGAAATGAGCAGAGCTGGAGCGTTTTCCAGGTTCACTCTGGGGCCCTTTGAGTTGGGATTCCTCTGATTGTTCTCTGCACCGAACTGGGCTGTCTGAAGTGATAAAGGTGAGGCAGAATAAAGGGCAGAATAAAGAACATTCTGGGGCTGGAATTCTGCCGGAGACCAGAGCTAAAAGCTCCGGGTTCGGTTCCAGCTCCAGCCTTTATTTTCCTTGGATTCAGGGGGGTTATTTTCTCTCTGCCTCTTCTCCCCTCGTCTATCCAGTCCAGGAATTCTCCGAGTGCCTGAGAGCAGAGGCTTCGCCGTGCAGCTCCTGGTGCATGGGCTGCCTGAGCATTCAATAAAACACCATTTCCTGAGGAGCCTCAGTTTGAAAGTGAGATGGCTCAGAGAGTTAAAGGAAGGCATTAGAACAGTAGTGAGGGTTTGTGGGGAGCCAGTACGAGGCCTGACTGTGCTCCTGAGATCTCCTCATCACTTCCCCAGATTCTGGGGGGGGAGGGAGATGCTGCATTCGTATTCAGGCGCTCTCTCAAGCTTTACATTTGTCTTTCAATAAAGGCTGAATTTCAGAGCCTTCCACAACACGCAATTACAGAAAAACAGAGCTGAAGGGAATCTCTGGAGGTCGCGTGTTCAAAGGCAGCATCAGCCAGACTTGGCACTCCTCTCGTGTTTCTCTAATCTCTCCTTAAAAATCTCCAGTGGGAGAGAGATCCAACAGATTAAGCATCACTTGCTGGATATTGTATTCTGCTTTTTAACTACTCCAGCCATTAGAACGCGATTCCTAAAGTTTTTATCTTTACAAGTTTCAGCTCCTTCTCTAATTAATATTTCACCAGCGGCTCCTCAGCGTTCAGCAGGAGAGGGGCTGCACTTGCAGCTCCTGCCTCGTGCTTGCTCCGATAACGGAGGTGAGCGATGCCTGCCTTCGCTGCCTTTGTTCTTCCTGTGCTTCTGCAGCAGAGCAGAGCGCTCGTGGTGCCAGTGCAGGAGCCCAAACTGCAGAATTAAAATGAAAATTCTTCCCCCATGGAGAAGGCAACGCCCTGGCAGCACTTCCCTGGCTCCCAAGCAACCCATGGATCTGCCTGCATCCATCACAGCCGCTGTGTGGATTACAAATAATAAATTCTCTGCTTTAAATTGGGGGTGTGCAATAGCAGGTCCCGGATCACAGCGGGTGCTCTTCCTAACCCCTGGAAGTCACAGGGACATTCTGATCTCATTCCCTTCCTCCTTGCGTGTTCCTCGTGCCCTCCCTTTCCATCTCCCCCTTGCACCTCTCTTGTCCCAGCTGTAGGAACATCACCACGCAATCCCAAAGGTCTGAATTCCCCTCCAGCCCATCACTGCTTCTGAAGACCCTGGGGCTTCAGCACAATTATTTTTTCTCTTCTCTGCGGAGTTTAACAAACAAGTCCTCCCCGTGTCTTTGCTGCTTCCTCTCAGGTACCCAAGTGCAAGTCCCCAGTCCCTGCAATGATTGGAGTGTTCCTGGAGAAGGCTGCAGGAGTGTCCATGAAAGGGCTCCCTGCAGAAACTCACGCAGCCGGTGACCAATTCCCCTTTAAATAAAAGGCACCGGGAGCAGTCAGGAGCATAAAGAGAGGGAGAAGGAACAAACAGGATTCTGAGGAGCAGCAGGATGGTTTGCAGCGGTCAGGGACAGAGAGCCATGCTGAATTATCAGGGTAATTAGTCTTCATTAGCAAACTGGAGCAAATTATGTTATAGTGCCAGGCTGGATGGACAGTTTGTAATGGTTTTTTGTTAAATCTAGGTGTTGCTGCCCAGTTCAGAATAACACAAGTCTTGGGTTTGAATGGGCTGCAGGTCAGATCACGACAAACCCAACTCACGAACCAGGTGAACGCTCCAGGACAGGAGCGGTAAATGCTGGGGGAGCTGAAAGAACTGCACAAAGGACCTGCCTTGAGCTGCACCAAAGCAGAAAAATCCAGGCAAAGTTCCATTTTCCAGACCCCATAACAGAGGAACAAAGGAAGAACTGCAGGAGTTCCTCCAGGTTTGTACCTCCCACACCTGGGACAGTCTGAGCTGGAAAATTTGCACTCTCTGTTCTCTGCAGCACCCACGCTCCCACCCCTTCTCCTGAAATTCCTGCAGCCTCTTTGGCTTCTCCTTCTTGCCTGGAAGCGTGACAGGCACAGAGCTGTGAAAGGGTTAATGAGCCCAGGCAAAGTTAACAAGGGATGGGCAATAAATGGCTCCAGCTGTGTATAATTAACTGTAATACTGTGAAGTAAATGACTTTTATTGGCAAGCATGTCATAACTTCATTAAAAGTCATATTTACAACCCTCTCACATGGAATGAGTACTTGTGTAGTCTGCAATTTAATGAGCACTCATTTTCACCTTGTTTCAATTATTTTCCACCCACCCTTTGTCTCAGTGTGGGGAGCAGGAAGATAAAATACAATGGGAGTGTAATTAAGGCTGGCACAGATTCTTTCAGGAAATGTTTTTCTATTCCAGAACAATCACTTCTATTGCTTACTACTAATAATACTTTAATGTTTAAAATACATAGTTTTCCCCGGTCCCTAAAGGATTCTTTAAATAACGTTATTAAAGAATGGCTGTGGGAAGGCTTCTCCCCAGCCCAGCACCCCCAGCTGCACACAAAAGCAAATTTGTATCACTTATAAGTGGAAATTTGCAATTTAGCTTAATTACAAATGAAAGATTTTGACTCTGGGAAGAAGGGGGCTGCAGGTGCCTGACAGAGATGCTCTGAGTGTCCCCTGGGACCTGCTCCAAGCTCCAGGATGGAAGGAGCGTTGTGGGCACTGTGGAGGTGACACGGACAGAGCCACGGGATAAATATCATTTATTTCTGGGCACAAGAGACACTTTCAGCAGCTCCCAGGAAGCCTTGGCCTGGCAGTGTTGGTGTCCCTGTGCTCCACCAGGGAAGTTTCCCCACCCATTTCCCTCCCCGAGGCTCGGTGGTTGTGCACAGCCTCGTTTCCTAATGAAGATGCTCCCCTGCATGTTCTACATCCTGGATAACGTTGGGGATGCAGTAATTGAAGGCAGCAGTGATTAATTCCTGAGATAAAACTCGTCCTCGGAACAATTGATTTCACTGCCAGAAATGCACAAACTTCCCGATGGCAACACTTTCATGTAATTATTGTTATTAGTTTAAGCTTGTTTGGGGGAGGGAGGAGATGAAAAAAAATCAATTACTTTGTATTTATCACTAATCTGTTATGATCACTTTAATACAGAGGAGTTGTAACTCAGGGCATGGTTTTTCTAAATTGTGAGCTATTGGAAAAGTTTACAGAAACTGAGGCCTGAAGGAGCTGGATGTTGTGGGAGCTGTGGGAATTTTCATTTCTAGTGCCCTGAAGTTCTCAAATCAATGATGGACAGGGCTGGGGCCGCATTCTGGGCCTTTGAGTTCCCTGTGTGTCCAGAACTGCGATTATTGTGCTCTTGTGCTGCCTCCTGCGCTTGCCGGAGGCACCCAGAGGAAGCCTGGCTCCTGCAGAGCCCTGAAAGTCAGGCTGCTGTGGTTCAGGCAGTGAAAAGTAAACTGCTGAAATCACTGAAATCACTGCTGAAATCACTGCTGAAATCACTGAAATCCCTGTCTGCTGGCCCGTTTCACCAAACAGGCTCTGCTGCAGGAGTTGAGTTCTGGGAGAGCTGAAATCGCCCCACCCGAATGGGCTGGCTGGTGGTGAGAACTGAAGGAGGCCACTCTCACTGCGCCCCTTCTTGGAAAATCTCCTGCTCCTGCACCGATAATTGGTATCAAAGTGCCACAGGGTGTCAGCCTGTCCTGGGAAGGATCTGCTGTGCTCAGCACGGGTGACACAGAGCCTTTTGTGATGTCAGGGGATGAAGCGATGGCTCCTGTTCCTGCTCTGTGGCACCTTCAGCGTGTGACTGCAGCGGCTCTCCGGGTGCCCCAGCAGCGCAGCACGTCCTGCTTTGCTTTTGGGGCTGGATGGCAGCCCCACATCCAGGGCCACCCTCCCAGCCCTGCTCAGGCACCTGCAGCCCTCGCTCCGGCTGTGGCTGCAGGGATGTCCCCTCTGAATGACAGATGTGTGTTATGATAATAGCAGGACACAAAATACACCCCCAGGGCCTTCAGGAGCGCACAGAAATGAATCCTGCTCTCAGGGCCGTGAGCTCAGGAGCACAGCTAAGGCTGCCACTCTCAGTCCCAAACAGAATTTCCCCAGCAATGAAGATTAATCCCTCTTTATTGTGTGGATGAAATAACAACACGACCATAAAGCATAAGAGAACAAGGGGAAGTTGACAAAGTGTGTCTTTGATTAATTGCCATAGTAGACTGTAGGTTGCTGAGTGAGGACGTTTTTTCAGGGCTCATTTTTCAGTCTTTAAAATTTTAATGCACAAAGGGAAGACAAAGCAAGCCCAGGCAGTGAAATGCTGTGCACAGCTCACTGCACGGGGGTCACCCAGCAGAGGGGCCTGGAGGGCAGCTGGGACCTGGAGCTCAGAGGGACAGGGATGGCCCAGGGCTGAGAACTGAGCTCTCAGAGCCGCCTGCAGCTCCTGGCCTCCCCTGGGGTACCCGTGGCTGCATCTAAATAAAGTCACACCCAAGCTGGGAGTTCTTGAAAAAGCAAGATCCATTCTTCATCTTCTTATTCAGCCACCCCCCACTGAAATTGTCTTTGGACGCCTAAGAAGCAGCAAATTATTGGGAACCTGCAGATGATGAAACTGAAATGGAATTCAAGTCCTGCAAACCCAGCCATGGGATTCTCCAAAGAGCTCCTTCACCTCTGGCTCCAACAGGGACCGGGACACCCCAGAATCCACAATGTCACACTGAGAACGTGACCCAGAGGGACTTGAGCTGTCAGAGGATCAGTGCTGCACACAGGGCTGAGCCCACGGAACCCTGCCTCCCCCAATTAGCTGAGCTAATTAGAGGAAGCAGCGCCAGTCATTCAATAGGTGTGGATTGCTGCTCAGCCAGGATGCAGCACGTGCATCCCCAAGGGAATCAGGAATGAGTCCTCAGGAGGGAGTTTCTCTGCTAAACTCTGCAGAGCCTGTTCCAAATGGAGCCTCCTGGACCTGTAAACTCCGAGCTCCAAGAGGAGTGAAGAAAACAAAACCTGCTCAGCTCCCTGAATCCCTCCCTGGAGAGTCTGGAATTAAAGCACATTCCCCCCTCCAGGTGCCAACCCTGCAGTTTAAAGTGGGGCATCACCTGCCTCGTTACACAAACCCCCCCTGCTCTGGAAGGGAGGCACAGAGGGCACGGGTGGAAAAGGAGAATGCAGGGATAGGCTGGGGTGCAAAAACAACGCCCCAAAGCGCCCTCCTTGCCCTGTTGGAGCTCCAGAGGTACCCCCAGATCCTGCCATGCTGGACTGACTCTTCCCTGTAGCTTTTGTACTTAATTATCTCACCTTGATTATGGCTCAGGGAGATGATGAACCAGATGAGGGGCTCATTTTGTGCAATAAAGCAGCCCTGGAAGGGGAATCTGCCCTGGGACTCAGCAGAGGATAAAGCAGGGCTGAATTCTCAGGCTTCCCCACTCTCTACTTGTCCTGAGAACTGGTTCTATCTTTGGAGCTTCCCAATAAATTTTCACATTCGAAATGGAAAATGGTCTCCAGCTCGGGCATTTGTTCCTTTAGATATGCTTCACAAGTTTTCTTTGCATCCAGGACGGTTGAAAATTGGATTAAAACCTCTTATTATGTCCCCATGTTACAGCATTAGGCATGCTTAGCTTCCGCTGGGAAGGAGGGTGAGGGAAGCAGTAGGAAATCTCTTGAGTTCTCACTGAAATCCATCAGTGTGGCTGTTCCAGGTGCAGCCATCCCTGGAAAAAGGCACCGGGATTCCCTGGCCTGCCCAGCACAGGGTGTTAACACTCAGCTGCCTTCCCACACCTTACAGCTCCTCCCCGAGCCCCAGCTGTTTCCAGTAAATTCACCATTATCAGCGCTGTTAGAGCATCTGAAATGCTTCAGGGGCATTGCTACAAATTCAGCTCAACAGAACGGAGGAGGCTTCATTTGCTTTGGCTTTTTGGAGAGCCAAACTTTGCTTTCCATCCGCTCTTTGCCCACGGAATGTCTGTGCTCGTGTCAGGAGTGGCACAAGTGCAATTCCCAATGCAAAGTGTCCACGCACGTGAAGCCCCAGCCCAAGGACCGGTGAATTCTCCCTTCTGCATCACAGTTCCTGCAGTTTTTCCATAATTTATCCCCATGTTTAGCCACATGAAAGAATCCCTGGTTTGGCTTTCACACGATGACACATTGCTGTTGTAATCAAATTGCCAGCACTCTCTGAGAGAGCGTTCCTGCAGCACATCTTTAGACGTTTCATCATTACTCTTCATTTAAAATGTCAACTTTGTTCTGACAAATCTTGTGTGCCTGGTTTGAGAAGCTTTACAAGTGTCAGGAGGAGCGACGCAGGCTGCAGCTTTTGTCTCCTACGACAGCGAGCATGAAAGGTTCTTTTTTGTGGAGTGACTGGATTGAGCTGGAACTGCAAATTTGGGGTTGTTTCTGTACATCAGGATGGCTCCGAAGCAGCCAGGGGAGGGTTTTGCTGCAATCAGGGTGATTGGCTTCAGCTGCGGTGCCTCAGGTGTCGTTCTGCCCCTGATTGCTCTGGTTTGCTGCCCACCCCGCAGCTGTGGGGCCAGCAGGGCCCTGCCCTCACAGGGAGCTGCATGGGGCAAACGGGGTCTGCTCTGGCATTTTCCAGGTATGTGGGAAAGGAAAGGAAGCGCCAAACCCTGGCAGGGAGGGAGTTGTGGGCACACAATTCCCCATGTTTGGCTCCGTGGGTTGGTGTTTTCTCCTCCAGCAGCAGGCAGTGGCCGTGGCTGGAGCCAGCAGCGGCCTCGCGGGCTCCTCGCTGCGCTGGTGCAGCCTGGCAAAATCCTGGAATTCACATCCCAGCCCGCCCCGAGGCCGTGAAGGCTCCGTGTCGGAGCTGTGGGAAGCTGTGGGTGCAAATCTCCCCCAGGAAGGGGAAGGAGCAGCCACTGAAGGTTTCCCTGGGATGGAGGTGACACCGGGAGTGTCTGCACAAGGAGCTCCGCCCCAGGGCAAGGCTGAGCTCCCTCTGCAGCCACCAGAAGCTTCTGCTGTCCTGCTGAGCCCTCTGGACACCCCTCCTGGCGTGTGGGGGGTGAGTGAGGTGTTCCCAGTGGGAGCTGTACTGGTACCAGTGAGGGGGGACCCTCCACAGCCCACCCCCGAGTCAAACCCTTCCCTGGGCAGACGCAGACGAAGATCTGCGTGGAAGTTGTGACTTTAAAAACCGCCTCAAATGCGAAGCCTCTCATCCCCTGCCCTCCCCACAGACCTGCCCTGCCAGCAGGGAGCCTGCTGTGGACAGCAAGAGCTTCCTGAGAGAAACAAACCAAAATGAAAAGCGATTTAAAAATCAGCGCCGTTTCCTCAGTTTTTCTGATCTGTCCCGGTTGCTGGCCCTCCAGGGAGAGCTGTACTTTCTGATCTGTGCTAATACAAAATTCATATTTGTCTGGGCTATTATGTGCAAAATAATGGGTAATCCCTCAGGCTGGAGTGAAAAGCCAAGTCAAATACTCCAGGAAACCTTTCAATTTTGAAAGGTTTCACAAATAAGCGCAATACAAACATATAAAGGGATCCAATTATGTGTAAACAAACTGCTCTTGCAGCCTCCTCCTCAGAAAACACAATTAGATCGCCAGCAAGATTGCTTTTGGATTACCTGGATTAGGCCTTGCATTCGGAGGCTTAGGAAGTACCTGGAATTTGATTTTTTCCTGCGTCTCTCACTTGTAGAACTCGGTCACGCAGGGCTGGGGGGTCCCTCCAGTGCTGAGGTGCTGCTGCTGCTGGGTCTCAGGTGTGGGCATTGCTGGGAGCAGATAAAATGTGGCTGCTGGTGATAAGGAAATGGTTAATTCAGTTCCAACAAAGCCGTGGAACGCTCGGCTTCCTGAGCCACCTGAAAGTTAATTAAAAGAGCACCACAGACACAGAGAAATGCAGAATTAAAGCTGTCCCCTTGTGATAAAGCACTGAGCTCACCAACGCTGCCACGGGCAGAGGGAGATCCAGCTCATTTTCTTTGCTCAGGGAGTGTCTGGATGCAGAGAAATCCCAGAGCGAGGGGTTTGGCTGGAGCCTTCCTCCATCAGCACTCACCAAATTCTGCTTCCAAAGGGATGGATCCTCACTGATCTGTCGATAAAATCTGCCTGGGTTTCAACGTGAATTTTAAGAACAGGTCTGTGGGATGGCTCTGACCTTGCTGACTGTGGCAGTGCCCCGGCCCTGCCAGGGAATTCTCTGCTCTCAGGTAGGGGCTGAGCTGATTCTGCCCCGTTTGGCCTGGGCACAGCCTGGGGGCCCGTTTTATTCTCCTTATTTTGGCTTCTTCACAAACACCTCTTGTGGAGCTAAGAGGGAACCTGGTGAGTTCAGAATCACAGGCCAGGGGTGACGGATGTTGGGGAATTATGAAGACGAAGATTGTGAAGAAAAAAATACGACCTTTTCTTACAGGGACAGTGAAAATGAAGGTTGATTTTAATTTCTGTATTTGTCCTCTTGGTATTGTCCTGAGGACTATCCTGCCCACAGCAAAGCTAAGAATAGAAGTGGGAGGTGTGGGCTTGAGGAATGAGGCAGTAAATCAGAATTTTAATGCTATTAAAATCTATTGATTTTGTTGATTAATTATTGCTGGTTCTGATGGGAAGGCCAGGCTCTCTAAGCCAGTTTAATTATTTTCCAGTTAATGTTAATCTCAGTTAATGAAAACTCTCCAAGCCAGAAAAGAGATGACACAAGGAATGACTGTTATTCATGAGAGACTCTCTTAATCTATAAAACATCAAAGATGTCATTGCCAGCGTCTTTGCTTTGCTTGTATTTTATTTTTTAAATGATCCAAACACTTTGTTCTCAGGTTCCTGATGAGTCAGGGTGTGACAGTTCAGGGGAGATCTGAACAGGAGCTGATGGAGCCTCCTGGAGAACGGGAGCTCAGTGGCTCAGGTGCCCCTGGACAGGGGGTTTGGGTAATTAATGGCCTGGGGTTCGTTAGGGTGGCTGCACAACCCCGGTGTCAGGAGAGAGGGACTGGGCAGTGCCCAGGGAGTGCTCGGGGAAAGG
The DNA here is from genome assembly GCA_013399195.1 of Dicrurus megarhynchus. Classification (NCBI taxonomy): domain Eukaryota; kingdom Metazoa; phylum Chordata; class Aves; order Passeriformes; family Dicruridae; genus Dicrurus; species Dicrurus megarhynchus. The sequence continues at coordinate 494,653 of VXAD01009457.1, forward strand.
AGGGGTGGAGGAGCTGGGAATCGCAGCAGGATCTGCAGGGAAGCTCTGAAGCTGCCACAGTTGTGGTTTTGAATCTTTTCTGGCTTTTCTGAGAACCCTCACCAGACTCTCCTGCGTTTCGTTTTTTTGCATGGAGGCTGCTCTGTTTGTGCAGCACCTTCTCAGCGAGAACAGCTGGGTTAGAAACTTCTCTTTGGAAGGGAAGAATCAGTTAAAATAAGGCTGGTTTTGAGCACTCCTGGCAGATCTGTCATCTGCTCCTCAGCCCCGCTGACAAGTGAGTTATGCAGCAGGGCCGTGCAGGGCTCAGCCCATATTGCAGAGCAGCTGCTGGGCTGCCATCACTCAGGGAGTCCACGCAGACACCCCTGGCAGCCCCTTCCCTGCAGCGATTTATGGGCAGCCCTCCTGGCAGAGCTGCGCTGGGAGGGCATCAATCCTGGACATGCATCAGTCCCACCTCTGCTTTACATATTTTTCTAAGCTCAGCTCTCAGCTCTCCACCCCTCTCCTGCCGTCTCCATGCGCTGGATTTGTTCTGTGCTTCCCTTCCCAGCTCCGAGGTGATCAGGCTGATGCACGCCAGCGCTTCCCCTGCAGCTCCCCAGCCCTGGCCTGTCCGGGCTTGGTCTGGCCCTAAATCCCCCGGCAGCAGTGGCATCCCCAGAAGGCAACCAGAGTTCTCCCCTTGCTGTTGTATCTCGTTTCCTTGTCAACCCTGCCTTCAGATTGTTTGGCCCTTCTCCAGCTGCACCGTGCCAGGGAACACTTGTGGTGGTTATTTCAGATTACTGACTCTTGCCTGGTTGAAGGAGCCACTGCCCTGTCCTGCTCCTCTCTGGTTGTTTGCTTACCCCGAGTGACTCTCGAGCTTCTGGCAGCTTTATTTCTGCCTTGCCCACCCTGGGTCACAGGGACAGGCTGCCCTTCCCGGCTGTGTGGAGATCTAGAGCTCAAAATCGTCACCGCTCCGATGATCTCCGCCTGCAGGAGACTCCTGCTGCAGTTAATAACACAAACCCCCTCTGCACATCCCTGCATCGAGGAAGGTGTCTTATTCCTGCACAGCAAATAAGGGTTTAAAATAGCTCCGTGAGCAATTTCCCAGAGATTACCTTGGGTACAACAGCACTGGGTCACCCAGCCATGAGCCAAACCTCGTCCCCCCTCAGCCCAGGTGGGGAGGGAGATGAAGACCCTGGCTGGGTGATGGCCATGCTCTGGGTTTAACTGGCTGAGGGAAGGAGCAAAAACATTGAAAAACTTCCCTTGCTTGGTTGTGTAAACGAGAACTGGATTGCTGAGAAGCTGCAGCTGCTCCCTGAGTTCTCCCCCTGATAACAGAGTCTTCCTGCAATGTCCATTTGGATTGTAAATTTCCCTGGATTGTCAAGTTGGACTGTGAGTTCTGTGGCTCCGGGTCTGTGTTTTACACTGCTCTTACCAGGGGACATGGTTTGAGTTCCTTGGCTCTGGCTGTAATGAACCCATCCGGAGGTGTTCTGGATGTACACCCAAATGTTACCGAGATGCAGCACTGAACTGAGTCGTCTCAACCAGAGGCAGGAATCAAAAATAACCACAAATAACCTGGCAGCGTTGAAGTTTGGATGCAGAGTTGCCCTGAGTTTCCCCGGAGGTGTCACCCGGTGTGTGCCTGGCTCTGAGCTGTGTCCCCACCCTCGAGTCCCTCTGTGCCAGCACTCAGAGCTGCAGTTCAGCACCCCGGCCTCCCGCTGCTCTCAGGGATGCTTTTATCCCATCCTGGCAAACCCCTCTCCTTTGCAGGAACGCATTAAACTATCAGGTCTTTCTCATCATGGATTTCTCATCGGGCTTTTAGCTCCAAATGAGCTCTGAGGCCAAGCAAGCCTCCGGTGGAGCTGCAGTTCCTGCCCTGCATGACGTGAGAAGTGCGTCCCTGTGCTCCAGCGTGAGGACAGGCCTGGCCGGGGGCAGCTCAGCAGCACAGGGCTGGGAGGGAAGAGCTCAGCTCTGCTAGAGCACAGCTGGGCTCAGGCTCGGCAGCAGGGCTGCTGAGATGAAAACACACTGACTACAGCACGTTTCATATTCACCTTCTCCTCTTCCTCCCCAGAATCACCCAGTGCGGAATTCTCCAGGTATTCCTGGCAGGCTGAACTCTCACTGAGTGATTACCAGCATGTTCCACCAAAGGAGACATGAATCTTCTCCGAGCAGCTCCTGGCACCCCCGTGATTCTGGGAGGATTTAAAAGGTAAGAAGTCCCAAATTAGCTGTGTAGATTGATTTTGGATCCACTTTATTTATCTGCTCTGGCATCAGCTTTATTCCCCAAAACAAGAGCTATTCCTACAATTGCATGGTGGATTTGCCATTTTGGAGAAGCAGCAAGGGGAAGGTGCTGGAGGGAGCTTGGAGGGTGTGATGCCATCAGAATAAAGGTGTAAAGGTAGAAATTGAAGCCAGCTTGTTACACAATTTCAGCAAAAATCGTTCTGTTTGAGGAATCAGGTACCTCTGAGCTGTTTCCTCCCCTCCTGGGGCTCTGATCTTTGTATTTTAACGACAGTTTTTCTTAAAACTGAAAGCGGAAATGAAAGTGAGTGCAACGGAGGGTTTTCCCTTCTGGAGCCAGCTGAAAAGATTGATGAAATGACAGCTCCTTTAGCAAAACAGCAACTCCACCTGTCAGCAGCCACCCGCCATCCACGGGGCACTGCAGCCAGGCTGAGGCATTTTAAACACACTCCCAACCGGTGTGTCAGGAACAAATTGGGCTTGTCACAGTCTCCAAACAGTTTTAGGGAGAACATTAATGATGTTAACGATCTCTGGTCCCGGCAGGAGGGAGAAGTTGGAGTCTCCTTCCAGGAGAGCACAGCGTGACTTGCAGTTGTTTTGTTCTTGAGGTTGCAGGGCTTTCAAAAAATATCCAATGTAGGCAATAGCTGGGTTTGGAAATGTGGAGTCCTTGGTGGTCATTGTGGCCTGGGTCACGTAAAGGTGTCAGCACGTGCAGAACTGACCCAGTACCAGCTCCCAGAACCTCCCCAGCTCCTTCCTGAGCAGCCACAGAAGGGAGAGGGGGCCTTGGCACCGCTCTGGATTCTGGGCTGGTGTGGGGAGTTTGGGGCTTTGCGCCTGTCCAGGTGTGGGTTTGGATTTCCAGAGCTGACCCAGGCCCTTGGCTGGGTGTCCCTGGGTGTGTCTGAGTGTGAGAACAAGGGACAGGGCAGGTGAGCTGCTGTGAACTCCATGGGATCAGCGTTCAGCCTGTCTGGGGGCAGGTTTCTGCCGAGTTCTTTGGAGGAAATGCATGGTTTTCCCTTATTTGAATAATTATCAAGAAAAAAGCATTGTTGTAATGGATTCCTGGAGTTATGGCAGTTTAGTCATGGTAACCGTGCGAGGGAGGGGAAATCAAAGTGTATTTTATTTGTTTTGAGCTTTCATGACAAATTATGTTCTGGCTGTTGAGGAATATTAATTAATATGAGCTGTCCCTGAGTGGAGGGATGTCCCTGGGGGGTTTGGAGATGAACGCTCTCAGTGCACCTGAGATTCCTGCAGGACACCCCAACCCCTCTCCAAAGGAAATGTGTTTCCATACTCTGCTGCCTCTGAAAGTCTCCAGGACATCCCTGTGATGTGCCAAGGTGCAAACCCTCCTGAAGCCATGTGAGGGTCTGTGCTGATCACAGCAGACTTTGAGCCAGGCCCCTGAATTAAAATGGAGACAGAAAAACTAAAGGGCAGAGGATCTGTGTGTTCCTGAGGAGCAAAGCAGGAAGGAGCCCAAGGGATCAGGTTTTAAACCCAGGCTCCCTCCCCACGGATCCCACCCGTGTGGAACTGCTCCTGCCCAGGGACAATAACAGTTACAGCTCCACAGTGAGGAAAAATGACAAGTGCCCTTCCCAAAGGGGCCAAAATCCATCTCTGCCCGTGACAAGCAGTTAACAATATGGATGGGATCTGCCTGGGCTTTTATCTTGGTTTAAATTTGTTTTCCATTCACCAGGCTCCACTGCAGGAGAGCAATATTGAAATGCGCAGGAACCGCGAGACACAAATTTTATTACCCCCTCTCTGCTACTCCCACTGTAGAGAAAGAAGTTTATGAGTGAAAAACATTCCAGGCTATTTAGTCACCTCCAATATTTGCAGTCCAGACGGGAAGGAGTAATTGATTTTCTAATAATAGAGAGAATTCTTGGCTGGAGGCTCAGTGTTGTGTTGTAGAACTCCTTAAAAAGCACATTCCCATTCCTGCAGCTGCCAGGCCCCTTGGGGCGTGGGGCAGAGCATTTGTGGGGCTTTATCCTTCCAAACACAAACTATTCCTGTCCTTCAGAGGGGTTCCCTGGCTTGGTCAGAGCTGGCAGCTGGGAGAAGGAGCCCTCTGCCTTTTGCTGGCTGATTTCTGTACCTGGGCCACGGCCTGCAAAGGTGATTTTATTGGGAATTATTTGTATTCATGCAGGAAAAGCATCCATGGCACGTGTGAGGGGAGCCAGCCCAGCACAGCCCCACGGTGTTCGAACGGATTTGGAAAGGGCTTCATCTGAATTTCAAAGGGCTCTGGCTCCAGTCTGCTGTGAACTGCATCAAAAATGCAGCTTGGGTCAGGAATGTTTACAGTTTTTTATGATGTTTATATTGAATTCTCTCGCGTTCCCTGTCAGTTTGGAGGCTGGGGCTGCCCAGCACTGCTCATTTCGCTGTGCAGAGTTATCACACTGAACCTCTGAGTGATCTAAAGGGGGAAAACACACGGTACAAACGTCCTGTGCTTATTTTGGGCTTCTAATTACAAAACAGAGTCTGGGCAGTTTGATTCAGGGTTTGCTCCTGAGAAGGTCGTTTGGCTCAGGATGGGAATTTCTGGTTTCCGACCTTGCAGATAACGAGGTTTGGGGCTGTCCCTGTGCTCTGCAGGAGAAGGGAGCGTTGTCCTTGCAGGTGCACCCAGAGGAGCTGCAGTCACTCTGAGCAGCCTGGAGGAACCTCCCCGGAGCTCCAGGGTGTCCATCCGTGTTTCCCTGTCCTGGCCACAACCCCAAGGGATCCCTGCAGCATTCCTGCTGTCACAGCGGTGCTGAGCTGGTCTCTGCTCCCTGGTCAGACCCAGCTTGAGCTCTGCTGGCAGCTCTGTGCAGCTCTGCCCTGCTCCCGCTGCACTTCCCCCTGCAAAGGCATTCAGAAGGAGCTGCTTTTATATTTTATACTTTTATATTCCCAGCCAGACTCCTGCATTCTGCAGGATGCAACGAATTCCACCACATCACAACTCAATTTCACCGCATCACAACTGAATTCCACCACATTCCAAATTAATTTCACCACATCACAACTCAATTTCACCACACCACAAATGAATTCCACCACATCACAACTCAATTTCACCGCATCACAACTGAATTCCACCACATCCCAAATGAATTTCACCACATCACAACTCATTTTCACCACATCCCAACTCAATTCACCACATCACCACTCAATTTCACCGCACCACAAACGCAGGTGGCAGAGGATGTGCAAAAAGTCACACCGGCCCTTCCTGAAGGTCTCCCTGCACAACACCAATATTGCAAAGAGAGCTTTTGGAAGGGAAATCGTGTGGCAATTTTAGTTCTTGTTTTGGTTTTCCTTATGGGAAAACGTGGAGGGGAGCAGCTGGGTGTGAGCAGGAACACAAAAGGAAATCAGAAGCAAGGAGGTGTCCAGCAGCCCCAAGGGCTCTGTCTCCAATGAAAACCCCCTCAACTCTGACAGGGCTGAAACTTTGACAGATCCCAGAGTGGAGCTGAAAATCCTCCAGCAAAACAGAACAGATGAAAAAGTAGAGTGAGAATGACAAAACATTTTTTCTTTATTTTCTGCGCTACTTTCCCCGAGCCTGATTTCCAAAGAGCTCTGTTGACATAAGTGCAGCAGCTGGAGATGAGAGGGTTTTAAATCAACCTTCAGAGATGTACAGTTTATGCTGGTAAAATAATTATTCTTCAAAGATTCCTGAAAAATCGCGTTTAAGGTGTTTAATCATTAAACCCTGATGTCCTTGAGTGTAAGTCAGATGAAAGAACTGCCAGGGACCTTAATGCGGTGCAATGATAAACATAAAGGCAGCAATGATGATCAGCCCGAGGTGATTACACTCTCTAATTAGAGCACATGTATCACTTAGGCCCGTTAATCTCTGTCTGTCTGAGGCACTTTGGGCACGCTCTCCTGTATCCACGGAAGCCTCTTTGATCGCGGCACGGAGCACGCGGAACCGCTGCCCGTGTCTGGAGCCTCCCAGCCCTGAGGGTCCCTCTGGAGCCCCCGGAGGGCTCAGCCCAGCTCCCCGCGGTCTGGCACCGAATATTTGCACCGGAGGAGAGCCGGGCGAGGCCAGGAGTGCCCCCAGCCCTGCCCTGCAGCGCCCCGGGCACACAGAAACCAGGACGGAGCAGCGTGGCTGCGATCCCGGCTGCGGGGGCAGAACCGCCTGGGTTCCACCTCCCCGTGCTGCCTGCGGCTCTGGGACGGGGGTCTTGGTTCCGAGGCTGGAGCACCGAGAAAAAAATAATTAAATTAAAATCCCCGGTGCCTTCCTGTCCCCTGGGGGTGTGCTCCGCTGAGGGCAGCGGGTGGCAGCGGCTGTGGGAGTGTCTGTGCTGCCCCTGCTCCCCTGCTCGGCCCGGGGAGGGCCTGGAGCACAGGGCAGGGCTGTGGGGTCTGCAGGGCCTGGGGCTAATCTGTGGGGTCTGTAGAGCCTGGGACTGATCTGTGGGGTCTGCAGGGCCTGGGACACATCTGTGGGGTCTGCAGTTCACAGGGCAGGGCTGTGGGGTCTGCAGGGCCTGGGGCTGATCTGTGGGGTCTGCAGGGCCTGGAACACATCTGTGGGGTCTGCAGTTCACAGGGCAGATCTGTGGGGTCTGCAGGGCCCAGAACGCATTTGTGGGGTCTGCAGGGCCCGGAACACATCTGTGGGGTCTGCAGGGCCTGGGACTGATCTGTGGGGTCTGTAGGGCCTGGAACACATCTGTGGGGTCTGCAGGGCCTGGAACACATCTGTGGGGTCTGTGGCTCCCAGGGCAGCTCTGTGGTGTCTGTGGCATGGTGCAGTCCCAGGGACTGGGCAGCTTTGTCATTTCCCGAGCTGTTTTTTGGCCAGGTGGGGTCGGAGAGGAGCACAGGGAAATCACAAGAGGTTTCAGTCAGTCCCATGGCCCCGGCTCGGAGGCTTTGGTGCACACAGAGGTGGAAATCCGATTCCTGATGTGAGTGCCCCCCTGCCCTCCCCAGCTCCAGCCTGCAGAGGATGAGGCTCGCTCTGCTAATTCTGATTGCTGAGAGGTTTCAATGGGAGCCAGTGACTCTAAACTGGAGATGCTCAAGCTCAGACTCCTCTTCATCTGCGGGGGATTGTTTTAGACACAAAGCAGCTGATGGCTGTGCAGCCCTTGGCATCCGTTCCCTCTGCAGCTCCTCCCTTTCCCAACAGGGCCAGCGGCTGTGCCTGGAGAAGGATTTACCTCATCCCAGGTGCAGCTTGAGCCAGAGCTCTTTGCTGGAGCCCAAAGGGAGGAAAATCCTCCCTGGTGGCTTACTGAGATGAGTTCACCACAAAGCTGGCAGAGAACGGCCCCAGCTCCGTAGGGAATTCACTCACCCCGAGCAGGGAGTGCAGAACAATCCCTCTGGCACGGGGTCCTTCCTCCCAGCAATGGTTGTCGTGCTCTCATCAGGCACGAGAGGCCCCATAAGGTGCAGCACGACTTCCAAATCAGCCGGACTGAGACAATCAGACTGGCTGCAGGAGGTGGCTGAGAGAATTCTTCATTAATTTCGAGTGTCCCTCCGTAATGAACGCTGTGGGTGAGAGGTTTTGAAGGCCAGCAGCAGGCAGGTCTTGGAGCTGGTGAGAGGTGTCTGGGATCAGGGCAGGGGGAGGCAGAACCAGAGCCAGGCCTAAGAGAAAAGCAGATGCTCCAGACAAATATCTGAGAATGCTGACAGTCTCCCTTTCTGAGGTTTTCTTTCTCCAATTATCGTGAACCTCGGAGTAGCTTTCTTGCTTTTATGGAAATTTGCCACCCTGGGCCTTAGCAGAGCTCTACAGGTGATGGCAGAAGTCCCAGCATCCCTGTGGACTCTGCCACAACCAGCCAAGGGTGTGTAGGAGAGAAATTCTAATCCCCTCCAAAAACTGGGACTTAAAAACTCCCAGCAGTGTCAGCAGTGGCTTTTGGGATGTCCCTGCTGGCAGTTCTGCCCCAAAAAGCTGCTCTGGCCTGAGCAGAGGAGGCACTGCAGGAGACAGGAGAGATTATCATCCTCATCAGGAGAAATTGAGGAATGATCTCTCTGATAAAACACCCATTATAGAAACAAAGGGAATTGTTCAGTTTATTCTCTCCTTGGCTGGGTCTGATTCCATGTCACATGGAGGGGGTGTTTGTTCCCTCCAATTAAGCAGAATAATGGCCTTTCTGGGGAGGTGGGAGTGGGTTCTGTTAGTCCTGCTGCAGGTGGCCTTGAGATGAGAGGCCTTGGCTATCGTGCTGTCAATTTGTTTAATGGTTATTAGAGGAGCAGGTGATTTCTATTAAAGGGAAGTGACAGACTGTCCATTAGATATAGATGCATGTTTATTAAATCGGGAGCCTGGAGCAAGCAGCCTGGCTCATTTGCTTCCAAACTCCAGACCAATCTGTTTTGTTTTGGAAGGGTCAGAGCCCAGGAGAAGTGGGGGCTGTTCCCGAGCAGGGCTCGGGGATTGCTGCACTCGTGTTCTCTGCCACCCTGACGGAGGCCGCAGGGGAAGGGCCCGGCAGTGTGCAGGCTTCAAGCGGGGCTTAACTCCTTCTCTTCTCACCTAGACAGGCCTGGAAGCAGAGGGGCAACACAAGGGTTTAATCTGTGAGTGCAAAGCCTTCGTCTCTCCTGCCTGTGTGTCCCCGCACCGTGGATGGATGGGATAAACTACGGCTCAGTCAAATTAGGGGGAAACAAAGCCCAGTTCCTGTGGCGCTGCCCCTTTCCTGCTCCAGGTGCCTGTCCCTGCAGAGACAGGGACACAGGGACTCTGCTGTCGTGGTGAGGGGCTGGGGTTTGGGAACGTTCCTGCTCTGGGCACAGCTGGAACTCCAGGGAGCTGATTCCTCGCAGTCCTGCCTGGGGAGCAGGGAATGGGCGAAGGGTTCCTTCTCCAGTCAGACCCTTCCTCCTGCCGGGTGAGGGGCTCGGTGCCACGCCGGCAGAGCCACCCCGCTCTTCACCCCCCTTCTCCCCTCGGGGACTGGTTTGGAGCTCTCTCGCTGTCCTTGCCTCGAGCATCCTGGAGCCTCGGATGAGCTGATTGCAATTTTGGCATCCTTATCGCCATGGAAATGCAAATAACGCCTCTTGTCAGCTCCCCTGCTCCCCATTCCAAACCCCGCTGGGTCCATCGTTCCCAGTCCTAGCAAGGGGGCAAGGAGAGGGCAGACATCGAATATTGCTGCGTTCACCGTCTGCAGTGACACATCCCGCGCCTCCCTGCCAGCCGTTTGCTGGGCTATTATTCCTCCATTCCTCTGTTTGTTCTTTTTTTTTCCTTCTGGGCACATGTTTTTCCCAATTCGGGTAAAATCGCTGCCGCCGTCCTCAGCTGTCCTGATTGCCTGAAGAAGCAGCTGATTGCATTATTCATCTGCAGTGCTTACAAAAGGCGTCAGAGCTCCCGACCAGACCCCGAGTTTTGATGATGTTTTGCGTCTGTAGGAAGGGGGGAGGATGCTGTGTGAGCTGGTGGCATCTGGTGGCACTGCCGTGGCTGGGAGGAGCTGCTGCCGGGACAGAGCAGTGCCCGGGACGGGCTGGGCTGGGCTCAGTTCTCCTCCAGGGCTGCAGCGATGCTGAGCTGCACATTGATTTTACATCCCGGTGAGCAGAGCGAACTGCGGGGAAACGGTGCCACCTGCGGGCACCAAGCACAGGAATCCCAGCCCCGGGAATGCCATCCTCACACACTGCTCGGCTCGGTCAGGTTGGGGGGTTTACCAACCCAGAAACAGGGAGAGGGTAACGCAGTGGAACGGAGTCAGCGGGGGAAGGTCAGGCTGTGCCTCACCGCGCACACCCAGGCGGTCACAGACACAAAAAAGGGGCTGGAGCTGGTTTTCTGTGCTTTAGAACAGCGTTTTTCCGTGGTCCAGACAGACTGGACAAGGGTGGGGTGAGCTGTGCTGGAAGCAAATCCACCACCAGGAGACCCCTGAGCTTCGAGCTGATCCCCCTGTGTGCTTGGGGAGTTCTGGGGGGTGTTCGCAGCTCCAGCCACGTCACCAGGACGGTTCCTGCCACAGATCCAGGTCACTTCTGCACCTGGTGACGCTGGAATTTGCGGGGCTGGAGGGCCCTTTCCTTGTGTCCCTTGGTGTCACCTCCAGCAGCTCCATCCCTGCCAGGGGAGGGCTCAGCATCCCCCCTGCTCACCGGGATTGCGTGGGTGGAAAACTGGGAACCACGGGCAGCTCCGTGTGCCAAAACCACGTTAAATTCACCTGAGTCTCTGCTGTTCTTTTGGCTGCTGAGCTCTTCTCCGAGCCCAGCCTTTGGTAAACAATTTGATGGGAATAAAACAAGGAGAGCGAGCGGGAGAGCTCACGGCTGCCTCTCCCAGTCTGTGCCTGAACACACACGTTTTGTAGAATGTTCTCGGGCTAAAAAGATATTAATAAGTAAACCCCTCTGATTGATTTAATATGCCAGAGCTTTGTTCTCAGGTCTTTGCTTGTACTGGTGCATAACACTGGAAAAATAAAATGGAATCATAAAATGAAATAAATAAAATATAAAAGCCGTGCAGCAGAGTGAGGTGAATTCAATCATCAGAGGAGCAGAATTATACATCAAGAGCAATCCAATATTGTGTTTAATCCCGAGGCATTATAAATCTGACAAACACCTAGGAATATCTTCAGAACACAAAGGTGGGGTTTTTGAGGAATAAACAGCCAGTTAATCCTATTTACACAGATTTCCTTTCAGGAGCAGCGCTCCACCTTTGGGTGGAGGTTCGCCTGGGCTGGCCTGGGGGGCTCCTGGTTGTGTTTCTGATTTCCAACATTCCTTCCTTACCTGCTTTGCTGTCAGAGCCCAGCAGGAGCTGAGCTCTGGAATCCCCTCAGGCCCTGTCAGACGTCGCTGCTGGAGCAGCAGGGCCGGTGGGAGAAACTCATTCCCACAGCTTTTCCTGCTCCTGTCCCTCTGCAAAGCCGCGCTTGGGGCTCTCCCTGCGCCCGAGCCAGGCCGGGTCAGCGAGGCCGGGCTGGAAATTGGTGCTGTCAGAGAACCTGGCAGGCTTGGATGGGAACTGCTCAGAGCCTCAGCTGCTCCCAGGGCAGCTCCAAGGCCACGTTCAGAGGGATTCTGTGAGGAATGGCCCCGCGAAGAGTCTCCTCTGCGGCCTGAGCCCAGCACAGAACCATCCTGGGCCATGGGAGAGCCTGAAACCCTTCCTGGAGAAGCCAGCAGAGGGTTCCAAATCCAGGAATGCAAAGCATCCCAGGGAATCTGCGTGCTGATGAATAACACCATGTTTCTCATGTTTGAAATGCTGATGCAGAGCTGCATCAACAGGCAGTGAACAGCCTCTAACTCCAGGCTGGACCCCTCCTCCAGGGCAGGCTCCATCCCTGGGATCAGTGTCAGGATATCAGGAATGGGTTGTACAGCTCACAGAAAAATGTTACAGAAGCGCTGGGATGAAAAACATTTAGCATAAATTGAATAGGAAAATAATGCTGGAGTTGGAGAGAAAGTTGAAGTTCAGCAGTTTCATTTGAAAAGAGAATGGAGCATCAAGCCCTGGGAAGTGTCATTTCCTGACTCTTGTGGAGTAACAGTGAGCTGTAAAATTAGAGTTGCATGGATGGCTGTGGAATGATGCTCATGAAAAATTAATGACAATAGCAGGAGACAGGAAAAATCCAGAAAACATTTCCACCACTGTTAAGTTCTATAAAAGCTTGTTTTCATTAAAATCTAAACTGTGTACTTTACCCGAGCTGCCAAAATCCCTGCAGCTTCTCTAAAGCAGCGAGTGCTGGTGGCAAAGAGCTGCTCTGTGAGCAGAGACCTGCAGGGAAGGTGATTGTGGGAGATGGATGGGTTTTGTTCCCCCCGCTCTGTCTGTGGGAGCAGGTCCCTTCCCAGTCTGGAGCCATTCTGGTGCTGCTGGTGGGACTTGGCTGCTGGGTCTCCGAGGGTCTGAGCTGAGCTGGGGGGTTTTGGGATCCCAGCCCTGTGAAAGGTCCCTGTGGGAGGATCCCTGAGCTGCCTGTCCTCAGTTCATGCTGGGATTCACACTTCAGGCAGCTCCAGGGATTTTAGTGCACCCCAGCAGATCCCTCACGGGAACTGAGAACACTGGGCTGAGGCAGGACTCACTTTGCAGACATTTTTCAAGCACTGAAGCGGAGAAAATAAAGGGGAGAGCCAAGCTCTGATCATCTGGGTTGGAAAGGGGAATGTCCTGAAATGCAGCATTCCTGGAAATCGTGTTTCAGTAACTGGAGCAGCCTCAGTCAGCTCAGCTTTGGAGTGGGCATCACATGTGGGGCTCCAGAAGAGACTTTGTGCCCTGAAACACTGAAAACTCAGTGAAATATTCCAATGGGAGGAGTGGAGCTGGATTAAAGATAAACCACAAAGCAGCCCAACACTCCCGACAAACAACAAACCAGCCTGAACTCAGGGTGGTTTCTGATGGAATTTCCTGTGTTGCAGCACTTTGTAAATAGTGCCTGGAGCTGCATCCCTGGGTCACTGCAGGTGGCTCCTGATGCTCTCACACAAGTTCAGAGCCACAGGCAACGCCAGGAATCAGGACTGTTGCACTCCCTATGGGGTTAAACCCTGATGTAACTTCTCCCTCCTGGGATACGATGGAATCTGGGAATTCTGTCTCATCCTGGCAGGTGTTCGCTCCCCACAAGCTCCTCCTGAGGATGCTCCCAGCACCATGAGGTGGGATGAGACACTCCAGCGCTTTCCTGCTCTGCCTGACTGATATTAACGGTGACACAGAGAGTGCTGCTGGCAGGGGAACATATTTGTCCTGTCACATTTTTTTCTGCCTGGAGAACTCTGGAAGCCGAGTGACTGCTTTCTCCTGTGATTTTATCAGCTGCTGGAAGGATTCAGACAGGTAGCAGCTGTGCAGCCCCACACAGGGTATGATGCTCCTAAATATGCTGTAATTACCTTCCTCACCATCCTGAGCACCAGCAGCTGAGGAGTCTGACTCCTTCAGCCCGGAGAGCTGTCGGCTCTGATCATTCCCTGCATCCTGGACTGGGCACTCTGCAACTGGGGACTCCCCTGGTGCTGCTGGATTTGGGAATCCGTTGGCATAATCAGCATCTCCCCAAAACAGTCCAGAAATCCCAAAGTGGATTATCTTTATTTTCTGTTTGTAGGGTGTCCATGGAAGTGAAGGTGTTGGTTTATGGGTGGAATTGGCACAGCAAATCATCATCATGATTGTGGCTTCCTTTGGCTCTAGACTCCGGTGGGATGCAGGGATGATCCCACCCTGACTGGCATGCAGGGTTTGAATCTGTGCCTTAGGCAGGGCAGCAGGACCCCAAAAAAGGGCTGGAAATGTGTCCAACGTGCCCTTTCCAGTTCACACCCTGCTTTTCTTCTCCTCAGCCTCCTCTTAGGCTCATTTCTTTCTTTGGTTGTGTCCTGTGGGGTAATTCACACCCAAACGGGGACAAGTGGAAATCCTGTCCCCCCTGCAAGGAAGGGAATTCACATTTATCCTCCTTTTCTCTCTTTCCTCATCAGTACCTGCCACAACACGAGATTGATAAACTGAACATTGCCTTCACAGCCCACAAGTTGCCCAGGTAGCTCCAAACTGGTACCAGAGGGTTTAATTGAAGGAAGACAGGATTGTGAGGCTGCCTGAGCAGTGCCAGGTCCGTGGCGTGCAGCAGAAAAGGCTTTTGCTATCCTCTAGTGGCTGTGGGAGGCTTCGCAGCCAGCTCCTGCTCAGAGGAACCGGGCTGGGATTCCTCTGGCCAGAGATGTTCATTCACAGAGGTTATTTAGATTAATTAAACAGGTGTCTGGTGATGTTCCAGTGGAAGGTGCAGGGGGTTGGAAAACGATGATCTTTAAGGTCCCTTCCAGCCCAAAGCAGTCCAATAAATCCAGAGTTTGTTGATGCAGAAGTTGTGTATAAAATTGAGCTGCCTTTTAGAGTTTTTATTTCATTGACCTGTTCTGTTTCATTCAAACCCAAATATTTCACAGGCACGGCCGAGCTGGCAGAGCTGATGTTGGAGCTGTCTGCCTTTGCTGGGGGTGACTCAGGCGTATTTATTTTCATTGGGAAAGGAAACTCCTCCATTCTTTTTGCCCACATGAGCTTGCAGAGGCTCCTAAATGCTCTAAAGCATTGTCATAAAGGGATAATTTGTCAGTGCTGGCAGCAGAGCTTTTGCTCTCTGGTCCTGAGCCAGAGAACTCTGTCTTTGCAATGATGAAACACCAGACACCCTAATGGGGAAGCTGGAACCGGTTCAGCAAGGGAGATAAGTAAGTGCCATAGATCTCTGAAAAACTGGAGAATTCACCCAGAAAATGCAGGCTATGGAGTGCAGTTATTCCTTTCCCTGCTTTTAAGGAGGAAATGGCTGTTTTCACCAGCTGGGGAAAAGAAGCTCTGGACGCAGAGGGGAAAATGCTGTGGGAAACACCTGGGGTGTTCTGCCAGAGCTGGGGAATGAACCCTGAGCTGAAAGGAGTGGCTGGAGTTGCTCAGAACTAATGGAAGCCAGGCCCCAGCTCCACCAACCTTCTCTGGGCCCAGGGAAGGGCCTGCCTGGAGATGGAGCGAGGGAGGGAGGGAGCAGAGGGGAAAGGCAGCACGGCGCCCGTTGGGAGACAGAAACCCCGTTTTTGCTGTCCTTACACAGCAGCCGGCACAGAGGAGGTGCCTCTGCTCCAAGCAGGGCCTCCAGATGCTGCTACAGTTCCTGCAGTAATAATTAAGAGTCAGATCTGTGGTAATAATTAGAGTCAGTATCTCTGGTAGTCAATGGAGTCACCGATGCTTTGTTTGTCCCCTGAGCCGTGAGTCTGCACGGGGAGTGCAGGTGTGGAAGGGAAATGTTCACTCCCTGCTCGTCTTCCCCTGTGCCTTCCATGGGGAAATGCCCAATATTGGCTAAAACCGGGCTGGAAGCAGCAGGAATTTGGACTGAGCTGGATCCTCGAGCGATCTGTGCAGGGGGAATTCGGTAAATTCAGGGATGCTGCAGGGGATCCAGCACAGATGTGCTGGAAGCAACCCAGCAGGATCCTGGTGCTCGTCAGAGGGGAGAACTATTGGAAAATAAAATTTCCCCCCTTGTTTTACCTGGCATGTTCAGCATTAGAGCAGATACCCCAAACCTTGTATTTTCAGTGTGAGTATTCAGGAATTTCAGTGGCCCCACGGAGAAATGGCCCATCCAGGCTGCAGTAAAACTTCCTGGGTTTATTACGTTCATGATTTTATTACAGCAAAAGCATTCAAAATTAATGTGGTGGGAGTGAAAGCACCTCTTTCCTATGGAGTTTTAATTTAGCAAATTAATTTTAAAAATAATAATAAAGCAGCCAAATGCTCAGGAGCCTCAGAGTTGAATAAACTCAAAACCTTTCTCAGATAAATTCTTAAAATCTGTTTCCCACTAAAAACACCCAAACAAACGTGCACAAATATAAACAGACAAATAACCACCACACAAAAAAATCCCAGATAGCTGCAGGAATCTCTGTTAATTGCATTTTTATTACCTATTTCTCTCGGAGGATAGGTTGGAATACACAGCTCTGCACTTCCCTGCTAAAACAGGGAGTTTTCTGATGCTACATTTCATGGTTTTGATTATGATTACACTTGAAATGCTCCGAATTTCCGCTTTTCTCTGGGAGTCAGAGCTTGGCTAAGAGCAGAAGAGGACAGACAGCTCCAGCAGCAGATGGCAGCCGAGCCCCGTGGCTGAGCCCTTCGCTGGGCTGCGGAGGGATGGGAGAGGCAGCGGGAGCGGGGAGCAGGCAGTGCTGACACCTGCAGGGCTCCGCGCAGGAGCGTCCTGAGCCGCAGGAGCTCTGCCCATCCTTCCCCGGCCCAGCTTCCCGGCAGGGATGGAGCTGAGCCCCAGGCAGCTCCCAGCGCCGCAGCCCAGGCTCCCACGAACGGCACAGACACCGCAGTGAAGTCCCGGGGAACGCTCAGCGAGGCACCGGCTCGGCAGGAGCCTCCACCTGCTCGGCTTCTCCTCGTTTCCAAGGCAATCTCGGATCTTAAAAGGACGAGGTGACATTTCAGTAGAACGTGCATTAATAAAAAGCATCCCTGAGGAGTGTGAGGGTGGCACAGGGACAGAGGATGAGGGTGGTACAGGGACAGAGGATGAGGATGGCACAGGGACAGAGGATGAGGATGGCACAGGGACAGAGGATGAGGATGGTACAGGGATAGAGGATGAGGGTGGCACAGGGACAGAGGATGAGGATGGCACAGGGACAGAGGATGAGGATGGNTGCGAGGGACAGAGGATGAGGATGGTGCGAGGGACAGAGGATGAGGATGGCACAGGGACAGAGGATGAGGGTGGCACAGGGACAGAGGATGAGGATGGTGCGAGGGACAGAGGATGAGGATGGCACACGGACAGAGGATGAGGATGGCACGAGGACAGAGGATGAGGATGGTGCGAGGGACAGAGGATGAGGATGGTGCGAGGGACAGAGGATGAGGATGGCACAGGGACAGAGGATGAGGATGGTGCGAGGACAGCTCGGAACTGGGACAGGGAATTGGTGCCCAGGGCAGCTGTCCTGCAGCTCCGGGGTCATCTGGAAATATCAGTAAACACGCACACACACAAGGCACCAGATTGTGCTGACTTGTTAAATATAAACGAAAACATAATTAGATTTATAATGTGTCTCTCCTCATGCCCAATCACATAATTTACCAAAGCAGGTGGGGGGAGAAGAACAAGCCCTCACAACCTGCTGAAATATCATTATTAACATGCACATGAAAAGTCAATTATGCCAGAGGGAGGTATTTAAGTGAAGTGAGTTTCCATACTCTGGGATTACACCTTGGGGATTATATATTTCTTATTTATTTATTTATTTCCCCTCAGATCTCTGCTGCTGCTTAGCAGTGAGGAACAAAAAAGGTACAAGGAGATAATTTTAATTCCCCTGAAGAAATAGCCAAATATGCAGATGAATAATTGCTCCTCTCCCCATCAATATTCTCCCCGATCACCACATCGTAAAGACTCTCTGCTCTCCCCAGTCACACAGGTCTGTTTCGTGGTGTTTAGTTTTAAATGACACCAGGGACTGGTCTTCCAGCCCTTCCCTGGGGAGGACATTTGAAAGTGCTGTTATTATTAGTTGCAGTATTTATTATTTGTATTACAGCAGTGCCTTGGGGCTTCTGCTGGGACTGGGATCCCATTAGGTGGATGCTGAGCAGGGAAAGGCAGTTCCTGCCTCAGAGAGCTCTCAGCGAAAGCAGAAGGAGCAGGCAGAGGTGGGAGGGAGCGGGGAAGGGTGAAATGAGGCGTTGGAAGTCACAGAGGAAACCTCCCTGTGAACTGCAGCTCTTTGGGGCTGACCCCGTGTGACAGCAGAGCTCCAAACTGATCCCGAAGAACTGGAATCCCAAAGAGCCGCATCCAATTGCCCATTTGCAGGTTAAGGTCAGGCTGCCCCTCTGGGATGCTCTGCAAATAGAGGAGCTCGCTCTGACCTTCTGCTTCCAGAGCAGGGCAGGGAGCAGGGGGAGCTCCGGGTTCAGGTCTCTGCTCCGTTTCATTTGTGAGGGCAAAGCGCACCCTGGGCTGGGGCAGGCAGGGTTTCACTGCGGGTCCCACCTCCAGGGGGTCCGACAGGGAGGGATTTGTGCCTCTGGAATTACCTCCCACCCCTTTTCAGCGTTCTGTGCAAACACCTGTGTTCCTTGGGACATCCAACCAGCTAAATACTCGAATTCCAGTCATTCTTTGAACAGAAATTTGCATCTGAGATCGAGATAAGATTTGGGTGTGGGCCACTCAATGAAAAATGTGATCACACCATAATTTGGGGGAACCTCAATAACCTGCAGTGGGAAACAATGAGGCTTGGCCTGTTGTAAGACCCAAACCATGCCCGGTTCAGGGCTCCCAGCACTGCTGGAGTCCTGGGCTATGGTCAGGAAGGATCCCTCCCACCCCATTGCATTGTCCTGCACATCCCTCCCTTCCTCCTTCTGCTCCCCCACTGACAGTGAGCAGATCTTTACATCCAGGAGGAGAACTTAATTAGCATCATTAAAACAAAGTCATCACAAGCCGATACAAAAATCCCTCGGACCCATAAAACTCCCCCAGAAGTGGATTCCTGAAGGCCTTTAGGACTCCTCAAGCACTGCATCGATGCACTTGCTTCACCAGCCGTGGCTTTTCCACACATTTTTGCCTAAGGCGTGACAAATTTAATGGTGTGTGTTTTGCTGAGTTGTTGACTCTTGTTTTTCATTCCTGCTAAGTTTCTAGCGAGGCAGAGACGTGCATTTGTGAGCGGGGCTCCGCGTGCACAGCCCCGCCGCGGCTCCTTCCCCTTGGCCCCGCTGCAGCGTCCCCTCGGCCGAGCTCTGGGTTAGCAAGAGCCGAACCACACTGAGAGGAAAACCAGGTTAAAGAGCCGGGTTTCAGCTCCCTGTTAATTGCAGCTTATCTGGGGCCTGGATAATTGCTCATAAATACCTGCTGAGTTGCCAAGCCTGTGTTAAGGCTTGTCAGTCTTTAATAAATCTGGAAGATTTAAGATGCTGCTCCTTGCTGGTGCCCATCACTCCCCGGTGCAAGGTAGGGCAGAGCCAGGCAGCCGAGCAGGATTCCTCCCGGGCTGCAGGGACGTGTGAGAAGGGCTGTGCAAGAGCTCCTGGAAAGGTCACTGGTATTTTTGGAGCAATAAATCATGGAGGGAAAGATTTGCATTTTGGCTGTATAAAATCCAGGGCTGGATTAGAGAGAGCATACTTTGCAGTAATATTTCTCTCCTGACTTGTTTTATTAGCTTCCTTTAAACATGTTACATTATTGCTTATAGAATTTCATTTACTTGGATTGGCAGCTTGATAAATATGTCTATTGGCGATGATTTGGATTGCTCTGGGCATTAATATTATTAAAACCTGTCACAAGGAAATGTCTGAAAGATGACTTACTGTAAAGATTACAGCATGAAATAAATCATACAATGGTATTTGTTACCGTTTATGGCCTCTTGGAGCCGAGTCAATCCCTTTTTATGTTGCATTATTTTTCAAGTTTTTATAGCCTTACATTATATATCGCTGTCAGAAATGAACAGATGGGGTGTCAAACACGAGCCTTCTGAATAATTCCCACCCTCGGGTTATTTGTATGAAGGACAAGTGTAAAGCTGTGTTCTCGAGAAAAGGAGCGGGATGGAGGTGCAGGAAGTGTTGTTCCAGCGGGCAGCTCCTTTGTCAGCAGCACATTGTGCTTTTGAGCAGTACCTGGGCCCCGGGGCGGGGGCTGCGGGCGGGCAGGAGCAGAGTTTGGCACAGCAAACCCTCGCAGCCGCTCCAGCCCCGCGTTCCCCTGGCTCTGCTGGAGCTGCTGGAGCAGAGTGAGGTGTGGAAGGGGTGTTCAGCCACAGCCAAACCTGCCAGGGCTGGGGGAACACGCGCAAGGGTGGATGCCTGTAGGAGCCTCAGACGCTTCAGGGGTGGGATTCTAAAGGAAGCCCCCCCTGAACCACACAAATGGCATTTCGGGAGCTTGGGGAGCGTAAGGAGGCAGCTGAACAGATATTTTGGACGCTGGAACTTTGAGAACTGATGTTAGTTGGGAAGCTCCTCTAGGAAGAGGAGATAATATTTTGCATCCCACGTTTTTCTGGGTTGGGAAGTCCCATTGTTCCTGCTCCGTGTTTTCGAGGCCTTCTCCTCAGAGGCAGGGGCACAGTGTGGGTGGAGTGATGGTTAAGCTGATAACACACAGGCAGTTAATTAGGTTTATTTCAGTTACAAACTCTGCGATGGGAGCTATGGTCCATCAGGGATTTCCTTCTCGATTCAGTTTGGGTTGGATTTTGTAAATAGGCCTCCAGTTATTCCTTTTTTCATTCCCTCTCCTTCTGGAGAGCAAAACACTTGGAATACTGAGAGAAAACCTCTCAGCCCTTGCCTGCCCTCATGCACAGGATTTTTCCTTCACTTCAGTTTGTGTCCCACTGGCTGCCTTTGGCACCCGGACTCCTGTGAGCTCAGCCAGCCATTCCTGACCAATTCAGTCAGCTAAGCCAGAGTTTATTCCAGCTGCTCTCCAGAGCTCCCTTCCCCTGTGTCCTCATGCCTCTCTGGTTCCTCTGAGCCTCCCCACTACAGATCAGAGAGCCTCTCCCTGTGCTCCTCAGCCTCTTTGCTCTGCTCCGTGTGAAAATGCACCACCTCTCCCTGCTCCAGGCCCTCGTCCCACATCCATCATCAGGAGTTTTAGGGATTCCCACTCACCCTGCAAGGAGCAGTTGTTCTGCTCATTGTACCTGGAGCTGCACCCACCTGGGCCCACTAATCCCATTCCAGGCTGTACAATGGCATAATCACCTGGAGAATTTGCATGACTGATGGTGTGAGTTCTGAGTGCATAAGGATAAGTTTCATAATTAGCTTTCCCTGTGAACTTGTGCAAACCAGTCTATTTATAATTTGGTCAGCTCCTGATTTTTAATGAGGGTGCTGAGAGGGACCGAAGCCTCTGGCAGCATCGTTTCATATTTTAATTACCCACAGTAATTCTGACAATTACACCAATGTCATAAATCACATCATAATGCCCCATTAAAAAAAACACCCCTATTTAATGATTGGATGAGGATTTAAATTAAACAGACACGCAATGGCTTAACAAGAAGCCAAAAGCTCCATGGAGTTTCAAAGTGTTCCAAATCTTTTCATTGAGCCACGGCTCCAAAAGATGAAGAAACTTCGTGCAAAGTTTCTTTCGCAGGCCAAGTCCTGATTTCCTTTCCATGGGATGAAATCCATTCCTGTGTCCCAGGCTAGGACTGGACTTCTACATGATTAGAGCCTTAATTGGCCATTCTGGTCTCTGTCTCGTAGTCCAGGAGGATTTAGGATGTCCCTTGCAGTTGGCAGTGCCAATCCCGTGGTCACAAACACCCCTGGATGTCACTGGAGCTCAGTGACATTGGATTTTAGCCAGGAAACTTGAGTTTTAGGAGGGGTAGCATGGAGCCACAGCTCACAAGTTCTGGCAGGGAGCTTTTGCTGCACTGTCTGGGGTTTAATGCAGTCTGAATTTGTCCCTGAGTGTGGTGTTCCATGCCCTGCTCACCAGGGACTCTTGCTGAGGGGGACAGTGGGTGAGGGGTGCTCAGCATCACTTCTCCCCCCCGGTGATTTCTTGTGCCACTTTTTAAATTGAAGCGGGGCTGGGCCAGGCTGCAGGTGGCTCCCCAGAGGAGCAGAGCCCACACAAAGGTGCCACCAGATCACCCCAAACGGGGCCGTGCTCCCCAGCACAGGGTTCAGCTGGGCTCTGGCTCCCTGCTTTGGGCCCTCCGTGAAAATCACTTCTATTATCTCAGGTCTCGAGCAAGCCAACTCCTGCTCTTTAGATTATTTTGCTATTAATAACGTCACAATAAGTGGGTGGAAGTAGCTAATGGCTCTAAGCCACAAATGATCCCAAATGTTCCCAGTCTCTGCTCTCCTGTAAACCTTGACAGATTGGGAGTGCTTAGTAAAATATTGTAACACTCAACACGCATTTACAAGACAGAGATCCGTCCCATGACGGCTTCCAGATGTGCGAGTGTGTGCAATTTCATAATTCAGGAACAGACTCTATTGCCCTCTGCAGATCCCCCATCAGGCTGTTCATAAATGCTGCTCATAATTAAATTAACCCACTAACTAGCCATGCAAATTTTGATAAGCAGTGACCAAAAAAATAAAAGCAGGGAGCTGTTGAGATGCTCTCAAAAAATGACAAGGTTGTCTTCAGGGATTTTTTATCATTATGAGAAGACTTGTTTTTTTCCCCTTCCTGTTTGCCAAATCCTACTTTGTCCCTTCGTACATGACAACTGTTTCAAGGTTTTAATCTAATAATTAGGAGCTGAATTTTGTCACCCTTCCTCAAGCTGTCTGCTGCCTGCCTCTCGGAACAGCCTCCCTGCAATCAGAGCAGCCTCTGCTCTGTGTGTGGGTAGCAGGACCAGGCTTCGTGTTTTGAAATGCAACCTGTGCCCAGCCCAGGAGCAGTGGGAGAGCAGGAGGGAAGGGATGGGATGGGGAGCAGGAGGGAAGGGATGGAGAGCAGGAGGGATGGGATGAGGAGGAGGAGGGAAGGGATGGAGAGCAGGAGGGAAGAGATGGGGAGCAGGAGGGAAGGGATGGGGAGCAGGAGGGAAGGGATGGAGAGCAGGAGGGAAGGGATGCAGTGTTTGTTTTGGGTGGGGGTTGGATGCAGAAATGGAGAGCAGGTGACAGTGGCCTCCCTTCCGTGTCACTCTGAGGTTTCTGCAGGGCCCTGATGCACCGAGCTCCATGTTCAGGCAGTTTGGAATTTCTCCATGAACTCTTCAGGCTTTGCCACAGGAATTCTTCCTAAGGCATCATCACCTGGAGCCCGGTCCCCAGAGAACCTTGCTCTGTTTTACAGTGTGGTGCCAAACAACACCTATTTCACACAAGGACTCAGCCTTTGTTCAGGCATTGTGTAAATCCCAGTGCCACACAGCTCCCTCCGTGCTCTTTCCTCAGTTCAGCTTAGTTTACCTTTATTGTTCCTGTTCCAAACTCTAAATAAAGCTGGAGTCCCTAACCTAGGTGGGGGGCTGGAAGGATTGCTGCAGTAGAGATGATAACTGCAGACTATTTTTATTTTAGTGTTTTCTGTGCAACTGCACTGACTTCACTGGGATTACATGTGCATTGCTCAGGGGCAGATTCGGTTCAGTGGATGTAATTAAGAAAAATTTAACTACTCATTTTTAAGATTGGTTTTACTTGTTGCCTGATGTATTTGTTAATTATGGGATGGAATACTCTAAATTATAATATTTTGCAACAACACGTAATACCTCTGTGTCGAGTAATTAAACCTCGCAGTTCCTCGTGAGGTAGGGGAGGCTCTTTGATGCTTTGGAGTGATTTAATCCAGGAGGATGAATCAGCCAAGCCCAGACAAGCCCCACGTCCCTCCAGGGGTGAGGGAAGGGGCTCTGTGGGGCCTTCAGAGGCACAGCCAACGTTCATCTGTGTGTGTGAGAAACCCCGCTCCTCCCCAGGGACAAGGGGAACACGTGTGTGGGTCTGGGAGCGAGGCAGAAACACTGAGAGGGTTCCCAAACGGGCTGAGGACGGAACAGGCCAAGTGTTAAATCATCCCCAAGGCTGGGAAGGAGTCAGGGTTGTGCTGCTGGAGCCCCAGCCTGTGGGGCCAGGCACTCACAGGGGTTTGCCCTCACTGACCCTCACCTGGCTGCGTTTTTGGGACCAGGCACTCACAGGGGTTTGCCCTCACTGACCCTCACCTGGCTGCGTTTTTGGGGACAGACTCTCACAGGGGTTTGCCCTCACTGACCCTCACCTGGCTGCGTTTTTGGGGCCAGTGGTGCAGGCCTTGTTTGTCCTGAGGGGCTTTGTGAGTCGGCTCCGACCCCGTCATCTCTCTGGGCAAGATTTAGAGCAAGCAGAAAGCCCCGGCTGCCGAGGATTTGCTGCTGTTCCGTAGCTGGAGCGCAGAAGGAACCCGAGCCCCCAGCCCTCGGTGTGCACACGCCACTCCAGGGCTCACTGTGGCCACGTTTTCCCGTGACAAGGGGTGGAAGAGCTGACGTCGGGAGACTGCAGGCGAGGGATTCAACAAAGCTTTAGGGCTTTGCCGAGGCATTATGAAGAATTTAAAGATAGCTTGTCAGCGGGAAGTTGTTGGCAGCTCACAATTTGATAAAAGGACTTCCACTCCCTGCCTCCTAATGCTACAGACAACTGTTAATCACTTATGTTAGTCCTCAAATGAAGTTTGAAACATCTTGGATGTGTCTGGCCATCTTTTAGCGTAGCTGAGAGCTACATTATCTGCTTTGATTCATGGAAATGTGAGTGACTGGTTTGCATTAGGTCATGGCTGAGGGAAGAGGCAAAAAAGAACTGGAATTTGCAGAGTGCGTGGCAGAAGGAGCCCTTAATTAGAGAGTGGCTGTTCAGTCAGGGTGGGCTTAGCCTCAGCAGGGTGGGGCCATCACCAGGAGAGTTTCCTGCAGTCTCTTCCCTCTCTCTCCTGCTGCAGGGATCCAACAGGTGCCTCCTCCCAAGCCGCTATATTTCCCACAATATTAGAACGAGGAGCTGTCATTTCTGACAGGTTGTGTACAGAGATGATGGCTTTATTATGATCGGGATGCATCCATTGATTGATTGGTAAATCTGAGTCGAGGAAGGAGCTCGTAAGAAGAGGCTCTGACTTGCCAAAATGCCATGGGATCCGTGGCCCGGGGATTTGCTGTGTGAGGAGGGGACGTGTGGCTGCTGGAGGCACCAGCAGAGATTTGATGGGGTGTACGGCCCCCCTGCCCTCCAGTTTGGGACCAGTTTGCTAAATTCGGGCAAACCACTTGGAAGCCTCTCCCCGCTCCTTGTCAGAGATGCAAATTTACCTTTCCTCCTGCAGAGAGGTGGGTGGTTCACAGCCTTTCCAAACCCTGCTTCCCACGGGGTGCTTTCTGCCTGTGAAACCTTTACAGGAACCCTGCAAGGGGCAGAGGAGAAGAGCAAGGACAGGAGTCGTGGTGCCTTTGGCCACCTCGTGACTTCCCCAAGGATTCAGCTCAGTACCAGTCTCTTCAAGCAGCTTCAAGGTGGTCAGAGCAGCACCTGCTTGTAGCTTTTGTTTCACGTGCTCTTGGTGCTGCTTCTGAGCTGCCCTGACACTCACAAACACAGCACGAAGCTGGAGTCTGGAATTGGCCTCTCAGAATGTCCTGCAACGTGGATGTAATTTAAAGTCTCTGAAGACAAGGGGAAAATTCCTGCTGACTTCTCTTTGCTCTTAATCAAGCCCATGTTTATATAAATATTGCTGCAGTGAAGGTCCCCACTGAAGAACTCATTATTTAAAATAATCCTCGGGACGGAGTCCAAGCAGCAATAAACATCACAGCTGATACAATAATTCAAGGAAACACTTTGCAGTATATTTTTCCTTATGTTTGTCTCAGCTGACATTGACAAAGGAATTCCTGCACCACACAGCCCTTTCCCCATCCTGGCATGGTTAATGTGTGACTCACACAACCTCGTTTTTCCTTGCTACTACAGACACGAAAGCTGCGATGCCGATAAGGAGGGCACCTCAGATGGGATCTCAGCTTGGCTGAACTGCAGCTGCTGTGGGGCTGTTCTGGGCTGGGCAGCTCCTGGCTGTGTCCTGGGTTCTGCTGGCCAAGGAGGGAGCAGCAGAGTCCTCCTGGATCCTGCAGGAACGTTCCCATGGGGCGGTGCTGCTCCGCTGCAGGAGGCTCTGCTGGTGGCTGGGGGGTTGCTTTTGGCGTCTGCACGTGTCCTCCTCCTTGTTCTCTGGGAACGAGCTGGAGCTCCCACTGCTCATTCCATGGCCATATTTCCTTGTGATTTAGGTGGTAACCTGGGAATAGAAAGATCTCCAAGGTAACGAGGGATCAGCGATGCCTTCTGTGTTCAACCAAAGCAGGGCAGGCACCTTCCCTCAGGAGATGGACGCGGGAAGGTCTGATTGACACTGGTTTTACTCTGGAATTCTGTGTGCTGTGTTCCCAGGCCCCTGGGCCCGTGCCATTATTGATCAGGAGATCTCTAAGACAGTTTGGTTTATTTATTTAATGCGCCTAATCCGTAAAAGAACAAACCCCATCTCGAAATGGCAGGTTGTGCTCAGAGCTGCCAGAGAGCTGAGAGTAGGCAACCAGATCTTGCAATGAGGTGATCAAAGATTTCATCAAAAATACAGAATGTTCAAGCTGTTCTGCCAGCTGGGAGACTTGTAGCAGGCTGGAATTCATGCTGCTTGAAATGCTGCAGCTTCCTCCCGAGCAAATAAAAGGGCCCTATTGCCCAGCTACCTCCAAAATAGGATTAGTCACTCCAAATGGGCAGATATCCCAACAGGACTGGGAGCTCAGCTCTGGGAATTCAGGGGTGGTGTTTGGAGAAGGTCTTACAGGCAGGTTTGCGTGAGGGAAAAGCTCCCGAGTGCTGGCGTGTCCCAGCTCCCCTGTGCCACTCGTGTTCTGTGCTAAGGGGTTCGTGAGGCTGGGCCAGGCTCTGCAGGGAGCTCTATGCGAGCACCAGGAGCGTCCCCAGAGGGAACCAGGGCAGAAATGGCTTTTGCACTTGGTGTTCCTGCAGCATCTTCCTGCTCAACCGCAGTTCCAGTTCAGGCAGGGCCTCAAAGGCCTGGGAGCCTGAGATGCACTTCTGGGAGGGAGTTGGGTGCTTGCCAGAGGCCCAGGCTGTACTTCGAGTGTCTGAAAGCTTCGTTTTTAAAGTTGTTTGGATGCTTCGAGGTGCAAATACACTCCCGGGGGCTTTGTCATAACACTGCAGCATTTCCTCGTGTTGTGAAACCCAGGATGGATGGAGGGATGGATGGATGGATGGATGGATGGAGGGATGGATGGATGGAGGGATGGATGGATGGATGGATGGATGGATGGATGGATGAAGGATGGATGGATGAAGGATGGATGAAGGATGGATGGATGGATGAAGGATGGATGGATGAAGGATGGATGGCTGTACATTATGGAGTTCCTCCTTGATGGCCATGCAAATCACAAGTCATGAAAATGTCACAAAATGATCCTGTGATTTTTACCTGAGGCATTAAATGTTCATGGGGTTTTTTTTATTATTTTAACATTGATCCAATGTGACCAAGATGTTTGGGAATTAAGGTATTTTTCCACCCTTGACCTCAGTAATGAAGGGATAAATGCCAGACCTGGCCAGTGCTGGTTGGGAGGAAGGCCCGAGTCCTTCCTGGTGCCTCACCTGGCTCTGCTGCTCATTCCCTGCTCTGGCTGCTCCTCTCGGGCTCGTAATTGTGCATTTCCTCTGCAGATTTCAGCAGTAATAGTTTTTCCAATTGTTCCTATAAAATAAGCTATAAAATAGATTGTGTTTTTAATTGTTTAGCTTCATTCAGCAGACTAATCGTTGGACTTCAGGCATGTTACATTAAATACAGCTAAAGGTTTCATTATTCAATTTAAACTAATCTAATTAGTTAGAGACAATCATTTAATTTGGTTATGATTCTAATCTCTCATCAGGAAACTTCTCCCTGACAAAGTCCCTGCTTTCTCTTTGGGAAATAAAACTGCCAGGGAGGGAACGTTGTAGGGAATTAGCCAGGAGAAAACCACCAGGCCAAAGTCGTTACTGAGCTCCTGGTATTAAACTGGTGCTGCTGCCTTGTTCTAATTTCTGATGTTTGAAGCCAACAGGGATGAAATTTTCTCTGCTGTAGGGCACACTCGGAATCCAAATACTTAAAGGGGAGACGCTTCTTTTAATAAAAAGTCTCACCCTCCCTGACCCCCAGAGGTCACACAGATAAGGAGCGGTTTAAATCTCTCTGACTGCAGAGAAAAATCTCAAATAACCCCGGTAGATGGGTAAGCAGAATTCTGGCTTCAGCTGGACGTTGCAAGGACCAAGGAGCGTGGAAGGCAGGAGTGATAACCAGCTCTGCTCCGAGCAATACGGGAGCTCCTCCTGCAAATCCCGAGTGAAACGCCGAGGTCTGCGGGAAGGAGCCCTTGGCTGGAGGTGAAATGGTGCCAGGGGCAGGGACTGCCGGGATTTGTCCAACAGCAGTGAGGGGAGGCCCCTTCATCCCTCAAAAAGAGAAGAACAATCCCTTTTCCTCGAGGCTGGGGAGGGAGGGTGCTCAGCTCCAGGCAAACAGAGCTGGAGCTCAGAACTGCAATGGAAGCAAAACCGACTCCAGCCCAGCAGAATATTTATGGCATCTCTTCCTTCCTTAATTTGGCGAAGGAGCTGAGATTTCTCCTCTGGAGAACGCGGAGTATTAATTAACTGAGGACGGGCTGAGAAATGGATGGCTCTCCTAAGTGTTTTCCCTATACTTTATTATCATTCTAGGCTTTTAAAACAATGGCTGTGCCAAGGAAAAGATTAGAGTGAGGCAGAGACGGGGTTTTTTAAATAATAACCCGACAAAATAATATCAATACACAGCATATACCATCAGAACAGGAGACAAATTCCTTACAAGGTATATTTGAGTAGGAGGTAATTGTGACTTGAATAGATTACTTTTATCTAATGTATTTATTGCTACATAAATATAAAGATGTATAGAACTCTTCTGGTTGTATCCAGAGAGGAAGTAAATAGTATGGATTTTTATACCTGTAATTTATGTCTCTCCATCTGCAGTGACAGATACAGATGCTGTAGCTCACACCTACCCTGCATCCTTCTACCTGGGTGTGGAAAAGAGACTCAGGGCAGGAGGGAGATTTCAGCCCTTCCATCGCTGTCCTGCTCCAGGGGGTTTTGTTTTATCCCTCGGAGCCGGAGTACCTGGAGTGCAGGACACGAGGCTCTGTCGCTCAGCCCCTCCCCAGCTGCCTGGCTGAGCTCCTGCTCCCTGCTCCTCTTGGAGGTGGCAGCTCTGGCTGGCTCTGAGTCCTTCCAGCAGTGCCTCAGGGCTCTCCCTGGGCCCAGCTGGGGAAACTGAGGCACGGCTGCTTGGGCAACTCCCCGGGTGTGTCCTCGTCACATCCCCGTCCACCTGCACACCCTGGCCTTTGCTTCAACTCCCACACGATCTCTTCCCTCAGTTCTGTCCATGAGCTGAGTACAGCTCCCGTCTGCTCAATCTTTGGCTGCACAGATGAGGCTGTTGCTCACATTTACAGGGTTTGCTGCGGACAGAAAAGCAGGGCTGCTTACAGGATGTCATCATCAGGGAGTAAAAGGGATTTGCAAAGTAAGGCTGGGACAGAGGTTTCACTTCTTCACGTCAGCCATGAAATCTGTCGGTGTGCAATCGCCTCCCTCGCAGCTCAGGGGTCTGTCACTGCTGGTGGGACAGCAGGGGACCTGGCTGGACGTCCAGTGACCCTGCCCATCCACAGCCTCCCTCGTGCCCAGCCTGGAGAGACAAAGCCAGGGCATTTGGCATCCTGGCCCTGATGGAAAACAGCCTCTGGGATGGAAGGCCCCGGGACTGTGGGTGCCTGGGGGGTGTTGCAGCAGCACAGTTTGTGTGGGGACTGCAGCAAAGCCCAAACCCAGCACAATTCAGCCGGGTTTGGGTTTCCCTGTGAGCATTTCACACCCCGCAAACCCCGGCCCCTTGTGCACATCCCCTTGCCCCCAGGGTGGGGAACCAGCCAGGTCTGAGAGATCCAGACCCACACGGAGCAAACGCTGCTTACCCCTGCAGGAACGAGCAGTTGTGGGGTCACTGCTGGTGCCAAGGGCTTCTCATCTTTCCCATGGAAAAATTTAGGTTTTCCAGTAATGCTGTAATTACCACCCTGTCATGTCACCAAGCAAACAGGTTGGCAAACCAAGGTACCGAACTAAATAATCTGTGGCATAATCTAAACATATAATGGTAATTAAAGCTGACAGCTTAATAAGATACTGAGATTCAAATGTACAGTAGTAATCTGCAATTAAGTAATCTTTTGTAATAGTACCCTGCCAGTTTGTAAAATTTCAGGTAGAAGGCTGTGTACTGTTCCACAGCAAAAATATTGACACAAGGAAAAGGTATCCAGGCAATGATCAGACGCCCAAATCCGCTGGTGCTGTCCAGGGAAGGCACAACAACACCGTGATTCATCCCAGGCACTCAGCTGCTGCCACCAGCTCGCAGCCAGAGCTGCCTTGCTCAGCCTGGGAAGGGCTTGTGCTGCTGTTTCGAGGGATTTCCTGCCTGGCATTGCTCACGAGGGGTTTTGGCAGTCCATTGTCTGCCCTCAGAGGTGCTGGGTTGGAGCTCCAGTCCCTCCAGACCCTTCAGGGGCTCTGATCTCCATCATTCCCCTGCTCCTCTGAGCAGGGAGGATCCATTCTACAGTGTCTGAACTGGAAAAAAAATCCCATTTCTGGCAAAACCTTGAGTGGAGTTGAGATTCCATCTTTGACTTTATTCCCACCCTGTGCAAAATGGGAGCATTGACACTCAGGCCCCAGAGGCTGTGCCAGGTAACAAAGGCAAAATTTAGCCTTAATGGTCAGAGGGACAGGATTGGATGTGATCAAATCCCAGAAAACAGACTTCAAATTGGAACCTGCTAAATCAGCTGGCTGGCGAGAAGCCGGAGGAAGTAGGACACGTGCTCCCAGGAACTTCTGGATCTTCTCCTTTAAGTCTTTTTGGTTGCCAGGTTTCAAAAAACTTATGGGTTTGTCTTAATTCTTGCAGCACCTGTCCCATCTCATGTCCAGCCCTCGTGAGGGGGAAAGAGGAGCAATCCCCTCCCTCAAAAGCCCTGGGAGCAAATGGCTCGGGGGGGTTTGTGCCCACCCCCCTGGCTCCGGGGCAGTCACATTTTAGTGGTGATGTCCATAAACAGCTCCAAGGAGAGCTTTTCTGTTTTAATCCTGTGAAGCTCTGGGTGAATAAAGCAAGCCTCGGGAAAGCAAACCAAGGCAAGAGACTTTCTAAGTACAGGCAGGGCTTTGGGGTTTTTGCATGACAATGACATTCCCGGGCCAAGGTAAGAGATTTCCTGCGCTTGTCGGGTTGAGCCTTTGTGCCTTGGGTTGTGCTGCCTTCTTTTTCCCCTTCTGCTCCTGCTCACTTCCCTCTCCCCTCACGCTGCTCTTGAGGGTTTGTACAGATGCTCTTTTCAGAGCCAGGGCTTTGGGGAGCCACTCCCAGCCGGGTACCAAAGGCTCCCCAGCGCTGCCCAGCCGAGCGGGTTCCTTAGAACCAATCCCACGGAGGCAGCAGTGCCTGCTGCATTATTTATCCACCCAGGCCCTTTCAGAATGCACAGGCAGACAGCAACAAGCGCTGCGTGTCCGAGGGACATTAAAAGGTTTGACTCAGGTGTTAATCCAGTGGCTTTGAAGGAGTCAGGATGGTTTATTGGGAGAATAAAGATAACGGAGTGTTACAAAGGCCTCGGTGTGCAGCAAAACTCCAGAGCATCTCTTTAGGAGAATCCTGCCATCCTTGGGGTTTTTCTACTGGACCTGGGTTGAGTCCCATGGCTGCACCTTCCCCCTGTCCTTCCCCACCTCTCTCAGGGAGATAAATCAGAAGGGTCTTGACCTGGTTTACCCATTTCCAGAGGAGTAGGAGGCACCACCAGAGGCAGCTCAGGTGAGATCCCAGCTGCCCTTGGGCCGTGCTCTGCTCCCCCTGGGGATTTTGGAAGCACAGAGAGAGGCTGAGTGCCCAGCTCGCATCCCACCACCACAGAGGAGTTCTCAGCCCCTCTGAGCAGATGTTGTGCAGTGGAGTTGACACCTCCAGGCAGGGAGTGCAGCCCTGTGAGCTCCCTCCAGGATGTGGCGTGTCAGCAGGGGGAAAACATCTGCAACCCGTTGACATGGCTTGGGTTTCAGTCGTGTCAGATCTCTGACAAAATAACAAATTGAGCCCAGTCCTGAGCACATGGATTCCTGCCCTGCTGCAGTCCTGAGCAGCACAGAAATATGTTCAGATTTGCAGGGATGGGCTGGGAAGCAAAGTAACCCCAGGAATTTCAAACCTGGAAGCACCACACAGCTAAACAAAACCAGCTGGAGCTTTCCTGTGATTGAACAAGCTCTCCGTGAGTCCCTCTGGTAGACCTCGACCGGGGCAAACGCTCAGAGCTGTGCCCACTCCTCGGAACAAGCCGAGAGGGGCAAAGCTTTGCCCGTGCCAGGCAATCGCCCGTTTCCCAGCCCCGAGGGATGAGCAGGGTCCGGCACACCTCAGCCACAGGACAGGGCCCTGCTGGCTCTGCTGCTGCCTGACCTGGCCAGAGGAGAGACTCAGACCCTTTATACCTTCAGTGCAGTCCCTCCCCACGGAGGCAGGTAGGAGTTTCACAATTAATCAGGTTCATGCAGGAGCATTAATTGCCGAGCTCAGCACGGGCCCCGCTGAGCTGAGCACAGCTCCACGTGTCAGGCGTTGTCTGAGCTTGTGAGATGATCTCTGGGCTCAGAGGCAGGTCATAAACGGTGACTTCTCAGAAACGATGGATTAGGATCCAAGAAGCCCTCGAGTCGGGGGGCCGGGGGAGAAGCGGCAACGTGGTCTGTAAGGAAATAGGAACGCCGCAGAGAGAAGGGTGGGGAGCAGCAGGGCGGCCCCTCTGCTGTGCCTGCAGCCCGGGCATTGCCCCGCAGCCCTCCGGGCTCCTCAGAGCCCCCGTGGTGGATGCCAGGGGCAGGGCCAGGCTCAGATGCGGGCGGGTGCGGTGTCTGTGCTGGGAGCGCAGGGCTCAGGGACGGCAGCGGCGCCGCGGTAACGGCGCTGCGATTCCGGTACTTTTAGTCATCTTTAAAAATGATGCACTCAAATGATTCCTGACCCGGGGGGACGCACCAGGAATCAGTCATCACTCAGGGAGTTACTTGCGCTCTCTCTCTATTTTTTAACGGGAAGTTATGGGCTCCTGCTCTCAATCCCTCTCGCTCTCCTGCGGCTCGGCTGCCGTCCGTCAGCACTCGCCGCTGGTGCCGGACTGCCGGGGCTCACCCAGCACGTTCAGCAGCACAGCGGGGCCCTGCCGCCCGCGGGAACTTCCCTATTTCCCTGAAAATGGGAGAGAAAGTTGGGCAGGAATCACTTTCAGAGCAGGGGGAATTCTGCAAGGCTCTCTCAACCGGTGGGAGCAAGCGAGCAGCCAGCGGAGGTCCCTGTCACAGCCGCGGGAGGGACTCTGCGGCCCCAGTTTGAGCCAACGCAAGCAGCAACTGGATTTCTGTCGAGTCAGGAAAACGAGGGGCAGAGATGAGATTATTCTTTCCTTTTTCAAAATGGGTAAATTAATTCTGGGATCTTAAACCAAACCTGCAGGAACAGCGGGCACCTGGCAGTGCCACCCCGGTGCCACCATCGTGTCAGGACTGGCTGATGCTGTCACACACGGCTGGGCCACACCCTGCTGGAGCTCAGCTCATTCTGGCAGTGGCTCAGCCCCTCGGCTGCCATCCCCCCCTCCGTGAGACCCCCGTTCCTCCCCTTCCCCCGTTCCCCACCCTGCCCCTCTCGCAGCTCGGGGCCGAGGGCAGAGTGCTGGGGTGGCACTTTCACAGCACTCGGATAAACACAAAACAAGGGATAAGCTGTCCAGGATAAGTGTGTCAGGTCCAGTTACGCTTTCCTGGAAAGGCTGCAGCGTTAGGAAAGTATTACATTGCTGCTGCTCCCTGATATGTCAATCAGCCAGAGGGTAATTAATGACTGCCGCCGTCAGTGCAAAAGTAACTCCAGACACTGCAGGGCCTGTCTGAAAGGATAAAATTTCACTCAGGCACAGGATTCCGAGCCTGTCTAGGAATGGTCAGCACTCAGCTCTGCTGCAGGGGACAGGGGCACTCGGGGCTGGGTCCAGCCACTCCTGAAATCCAGGGAACACGGGGAGAAATCCAATATCGCTGCAGAGTCAGGGACAAGGTGTGTGCACGGGAGGGGAGGGCAGGGCAGGGCAAGTAGGGAGCCTCCAGCAGCCCAGAATCCCCTCTGGCTGCCTTTGGGAATTTCTCAGGACGCTTGGAGCAGCAGTGCTGGATCAGCTCAAACGAGACCAGCAGAGGAATTTGGGTGGCACAACGTGAGCTGTGAGTGAGATGTTCCCCCTTGGGAGCTGGAGCAGAGCTGCCAATTGCTTCAACAGCTCCTGGGGTCTCCATGGGCAGAGAACATTTCAATGAGCACTATCCCAGGGCGCAGTGAGCCCTGAATTCCCTCCTGATCCAGCCGTGGGTTCCTGAGCTCTGCAGGACCAGCTTTAAAAGCTCGGTAGCAGCACAGGGTCAGTGGTGACAGGAGCAGATTTTGGCCTGGCCTCTGTGTGCAGAGGTGTTCCCAGGAATGCTGCTGCCTGGAGCTGCAACCAAACATCAGCTGGGGAAGAAGGAAACATCGCTGGGCACGTCACAGAAATGCTGCTCCTTTAAAGTCGGCTTCAAACCCATCCCGGAGCTGCGTGTTGTTCCCGAGGACTCACTCACACACACACGAGCACACCTCCACAGCTTCCCCACCTTTCAAATTCCTGCAGTGTAACTCAGCAAAGAAAGTACAGAATGAGGGTGACATGCAAATCCTATTAATTCATCCAAGTATGGAAATGCAATCCTTTTGATGTCAAAAAGTACAGCAATGATATGTTAAAGAGCTCAGCACGCTTCTGTTAAATATGTAAAGTGCAGATTCCCCTGCAGCTGTATCACTCCTGCATCACCCTGGACTATAGCTCCTGACTTTAAAAGACTGGGAATTACTCTAACAGCATTATAGGCCTGTGCCCAACAATATGGTCAGATGTTGGTAAGAGGATTTGGGATCAGCGTGGATTTAGTTACACCATTCTTCCCCGAGCTCGTCTGGGTCCTTTGCTCAGGCGAGTGCAGGTGACAGATTCCACAGAGTGCCTCCGTGGAGGGAATGAGATTTCAGAGGAAGGGTGGGAAAGAAGTTATTTGATGCACTGCAGGCAGAGGAAACAATTTTAGAGTTAAAAAAAGAGATTGAGAGAGAGAGAGAGAGAGGGGCACTCCAGGCCCCTTTTTGTCTTCAATCTGAATTTAAACCACAGTAGGGTTTTTTCCAAAAGATACTGACTGAGATAAGGGCACAGAGAGATGTTTTCAGAATATGGCAACTACAGGGACAGCTGGAAGAGTCCTGGTGGGATTTCGGAGAGTTTCCAGGCAGAGGGAACCTTCTCCTCTCACCTGCTCTACCCACTGATTCTTCCCATGTCAAGATTTCAGTGATGGTGCAGCTTCAGCTCTCCTAGAGAGACATTTAGTCTTGATTTAAAGATTCTGAGCAATCAAAAAATTCATCCCATTTTTCAGCAGCTGTTCCAGAGACTAATTAGCTCTATTTGAAATGTGTGCATGCCATTCCAGAGAATTCTGCACGTGCCATCAGTCACTGAAGCTAAAACACCTCATGTGCTGCTGCTTTTCCAGGTCTGCGGATGCTTTGGAGGGGCCTCCCGCGGATCTGCAGCTCTGGATTGTTCCAGGCAGCAATGCAACAAGAGCTGGAGTGGCTGGCGTGGGGTGGGAGTCGGGAGCCCAGCAGGGAACAGGTGAGACACACCCTGGTGCCAGTGTGGGGAGACTGGGAAACGCCCTGCAAGGGAAACTGGTGCAGGTTGTGAATAAACCCTGCTCTTATTTCTTAGTGGGGGCACTTTGAATTTGGCTGAACATTAGTGTGAGGGAGGTATCACTGACAACAGCGTTGTTAAGTTTCAACAACAAACGTTTAGGAGAGTGAAACGCTCTGTGAGGGAAAGGGCAAAAAACTGAGTTTCTGCTGAGCTCTGCACAGAGCAGACCCAGCCACGGAGACTCCACTGAGCCTCAATATCCTCTGCAGAATTTCCCAAAACTCAGAGACTCCAGCACGCTGAAATTCAGGTTTTTTGCAGTTTGAGCCGAAGACACTGGATTGATAAGCGTGAAAGAAACAAGAAAAAAACACCCCAAAAAAATCCCCCTGAACTTGTCCCATAAATCAGGCCCTGCCTGTACATTACCGAGTCAGCTGAGGGAGGAGAGTGATGGTGTTTGGTGTTTTTTCTCTCTCTCTTTCCCCTAACACTAATTAGGTTTGAAAGGCTGCAGCTTGAGTCCAGATACCACATGCCGAGAAGAAAGGAACCCAAACAGCTGACGCAGAGTTCAGACTAAACTAACTGCAAGCTCCCCAGGGACATCACAAGGTAAACCTGATAGTCCCTGTCATTTACAATCATTATCAGGCAGCAGAGGCGCTGTAATTTTACTGGGGAGCCAATTAACAGATTCCCGAAGCTCAGGGATAAGGTCTTGGTCCTTTTTTCTGGTTTAGACAGGAAAAGAGGGGAAGAAAGGCTTTGTTTCAAGGGGATGCTCCAGGAGCTTTCCTGCCCGGGGGAATGGGCAGAGCTGGGCTCGAACTTTCCCTCTTGAGGGAAAAGAAAGGAGCAGGGGGTGGCAGAGGCAAAGCCCTGGCTCCGGTGCCAGCTGTGCACAGCTGGCTGAGGTGTCCAGCTGCATCCCAGCGCTGCACACGGGCATGGAACAGCATCCCCGTCAGCTGGAACAGCCAGGGCTGCTTCAGCACCGGGCACTCGGGAGCTCCCCTCAGCAACACGAGGGAGAAGCAAGAGAAAAAGCTTGGACCAAAGCTCCAGATGGAGACGTGTCTGTGCTGGGGAAGTTTGGGGTTTGGATCCAGGTCTGAGCGTTAATGTGTTGGACTCATCCTCCCTGGAACAAACCGATCATACATTTGCAGTTCAGGACAGATTGCGAGGAGGACTCAGTGAACCATGCTTGGAGCAAGCAGAACACAGAGGAAGTGTTCAGCTCTCCCTCTGCCAGCCCTTTGCAGGCCTGAGCCGGAGCCAAGGCAGTCAGCTGAGCTCCTGGTAGGAGTTTTTTGGCCTAAAATCACCCACTGGATATGCAAACTTAGATAAGAATTTGTGCCCTGGGCTCTGTTTACCCTCTGGCCAACCAAGCTCCAGCAGCAGAGTCTCAGGCCAGGCCTTAGCACGGGTTATTGTAAACACACAGGAGAGCTGGAGGTTGGGAGGAAGGGCCTGGGCAGCGTTTGCAGCCTCTGACTACAGAGGATGCTCACACCCAGCTCCTGCAGGGTTTCCGTTGTCACCATCTGAACCTTCCCTTATTTCCAGCTGTAATTCTGTCCGAGCAGGGCACAGAGGGGGTGACATCCCCTTTTTCTTCCTTATTGTTTGCTTGCTTTAGATAACCACACGTGCCTGGGCCTCTGTGTTCTGATATTAAGCAGATTTTGTGCTGTGCCAGGGCATTTTGCACTAAGAAAACTGCAGGAAACACCAAAACCTGTTCACAGGTGACTCCTCTGCCTCGCAGCCTTTGTTCAGCTGCTCTGCCTGAGCCAGCAGTTCTGCTGCTCGGGAAGGAGGGAACAGGCAGAGAAATCCTAAGAAAGGTAAAAGCATTTATGGG
This sequence comes from Dicrurus megarhynchus, assembly GCA_013399195.1. Lineage (NCBI taxonomy): Eukaryota > Metazoa > Chordata > Aves > Passeriformes > Dicruridae > Dicrurus > Dicrurus megarhynchus. Next base: position 531,935 of record VXAD01009457.1, read on the forward strand.
TCAAGGCCTCCTTTGCATAATTCTATTATCACCAGGAAGATGCTGCAATAATCATGTTAGGCATGTGCTCTGGAGCATCAAAGTGACTTGTCTTACCTTACTTTTTGATGTTAGACAGGTTTAAATGCTTTGTACAGCTGAGGCACCTCAGACAGCTGATCAAGAGAGCCTGTGCTGTTCAAGCAAAGCAAAGGCCTGTTTTGCCTTTTTTTTAATGTCAACAATGCCACATTCTTCCAGCAAGGAATAATCTCTGTTGTCACAAGCTGTGAAAAGCAAAGGTGTGGGAGAGAGTCTGTGTGTGGGTGCCTGCAAACGCTCCCTGGAGCTGCCACCTGGCAATCTTCAGCATCTCGTGCATTGTTTGGGCCAGAAATGCAGAAACCACCGAGGTGCAGAGTGTGTGGCCTGTGGCTGGTGATCTGCACGGTTCTGGGCTGCAAAGCTCACCTGGCTCTGGGGGATGATTGGTGCCAGCAGGGCTCAGGTTTAGTCTCTGAGTGAGGTCCAACACTTGTTGTGTCAGAGCAGGAACACTCCCTGCCCCTCCGAGCTCGGGTGCTGCATTTCTGGTCTGAAAGAAGCTTTTTCTCTGCTGAGATGAACCCCAGACACCTGATGGTTTAAATCAGGGCCTGAACGAGGAGGTCTCAGCCAGAACGGGCTCTTTGCCGCTCTCCATCCATCTCCTTCCCTGACTCTCCTGAAAGTTCCGTTCAGCCCAATCCTGCTCCCAGTGTCCCTCTCGGTGCCAGGACTGGGGCAGCGTCCCTGGGATTGCTCTGTGCAGGACACGTGGGAGGCTGAGCAGCAGCAGGGACGGAGGAGGCATCTCCCCTTCCCAGAAAACAGACGGAGCTGGAGCAGAGGAAGCGCAGGCTCAGCCCTGGGCTCGCTCTCCCCACGGGTTTTCCAACTCCTCTATCCCACCACGGCTGGGAGCTGTGTGGGGATGAGATTAGAGCTGGCTGATGTTCCTGACTTCTGCTAAAGCTCCCGTGGAGAACTTGGGGGTTGAGGGATTGGCTTGCTTTGGGTTTTTTTTGCCCTTTGGTGGCACAACAGGATTTTTGTTTCCAGCCAGAAGGAGGAGCCAGATCAGTCAGGGATTTGGTTCTCCGTTTGGTTTTCTGCTGAAACAAAACAAAACAAAACAAAAACCCAATGAGATTAATTCTTTGCCTTTTGGGACCAGGAGAAAGGAGTATTTGGTTTTTTGTGAAGGAGAAGTGGATTTTTAAGTCTTTTTTTGCAAGTTTCAGGGTTGGGGTGAAAGCTTTAGTCCTGTTTTCCTCTCGTTTTCATCCTTGACTCAGCCCGTTCCTTAAAGAAAGCTTTAAAGAGAAGTCCTGCTGTAACTTGATATTGTGACTCTGTAGGACATGATCTGAGCAGGAGGAGCTTCTTTGTCCCTTTCTCTCCTCTGGCCCCTGTGGAATACCAGCAGTGAAATGGTCCCAGTGCCTTCCCTCCTGTGGGAGAGCTCGGACGGGTCTGGCCAGCCCTGAGCCCTTTGCTCCGGCTCTGGAGCTGCTCTGGTGTTCTCCCTTCTCCAGGCAAGCACCAAAGAGAAGCAGAAGTCCTAAATGCCAGCCCAGAGCATCAATCATAATTCCTGAGCTGCCAGCAGTCATGTAACTGCTTAAAGACCTCAGCAGCCCTCTGGCACTTAAAGAAAAAAAATCATCTAATTAATCACAGGTGAAACAGCTTGGACCTGCTCCAAAAGCCCCTGAATTTACTGCCAAGCTTTGATGCTAATTTTCCTTCTAAGTAACCCCCTAAAGAAATTTACGATTAGGTAATTAAAGTGATGAATAAAGAGATACTTAGAAGAAAGGAGAAGAAAGAGGGGGAAAAAAACCTTGAGTCAAAAGCCTTAAATCTTCTCCCCTCCTCAAAGAGAAATGTTAGTCATTTCTGCACGTGCTTTGTCTCTGGAAATTGGGTTGGATTCCCACAGGAGGCTTGAGAAATATTCCTTAAATTAATGTTTGCATAACCAAATAAAAGAGAAGAGAAGAGAAGAGAAGAGAAGAGAAGAGAAGAGAAGAGAAGAGAAGAGAAGAGAAGAGACTCCTAAACAGATTGTGATGCCGAGGTGGCTGAGGGGAAAAGGGACTTGTGGCTTCTCGCTGAGAATCACACACTGAACAACTTCTGTCAGGAGCTGCCTGCTGCCTTTCCCCCTGGGTTCCTGAGACCATTGTTTTAAAGGTAATTAGATACCCAGGAATGCCATCTAATTAAAAAATGTAGTGATATCTAATGAAGGACTCTGGATTTTGTGAACGTTTAAAAGTCTGACCACAGGCCCTTAGCAGGTCACGAGTACTGTGCAGGGCTCTGCAGTGTCCTGTCCCTTTCCTCCTCTCATCTTCCCAGAGCAGAGGGATCTCAGCAGCCTTTGGTTCCTGTGCTTTCTTCGGGCAAATGTTCCACACCAAACTCAGCACGAGGGGTGTGAGCCCAAACACAGGGACAGAGGCTGCAGAGATTTGGTTGTTTCCACTAAAAATGCACAGGTGGCCCCAAAACAGAGAAAAAAATCAGGATCCAGTGTCAGTTCCACTCTGCCTGACACCCCTGACCTTTCCCTGTCCACAAAGCCCTGCTGACCCCTCACTGCCTCCCTCCACTGGGGGAAGAGCTGCTGGGTGATTTTGGAGGGGACCAGAGAGGATAAAAAATGAGAAAATGGCAGATTAGATCTGAGGTGACAGAGATGAGGAATAAAAGCCATTAGAGCCCATTTGCAATGTGCCCTCATTGAGTCAAGTTTCAAGGTGTTTTTCCAGATTATTAATAGCCTGACAGCAGTTTTTGTACAGGAATCTGATAGGGGAAATAACACTCATGTACACACACTGCGGTGTGCAGGGAAAGTGGAGGCCCTTCATTTATTTACTTGGGGAGATGTGAAATGCGGCAAAGCAGCAGCTGGATCCACGCAGAACAAACCTCCTGTGCTACAGCTGCGGCCTGTCCAGGCTCACATCCCTGTAACCCTGCAGAGCCACCAGAGGAGCTCCCAGAACCTCTGCAAACGGACCTTGGGCTGCGTCCCCATCATCCCAGTCCTTGGTGAACAGAACCTTGGGCTCTGGGGGATGTTCTGGACACTGAAAACCTCCCAGGCATCCAATTTATTCAGTGTGGCTTCTTTTAAACTCAGTGGAGCACCAATCCTGAGCAGCTCTTTCCTCTCTCGTCCCCCTTATCTGAATTATCTCAGCCGTACCCGGGGAAATGAAGGCTGGGGCGGGAGGGAGGCGAGCACGGGAACGCTCGGGCGTGTGGGAAAGAAAGGTTAAAACATTCCCAAAGTTGCACTTTGTAGTTGCGAGCTCGTAAAAGAGAAATACCAGGTGGGGAGCGCTTTGAACTTCCCAGGCGGAGTTGTCAGACGTGAGTAATTGCAGCGCTCTCCGTGAGCAGGGGCGGCCCGGGATGAGGGATGGAGCTGCGGTGCCTGCGGTGCCTGCGGGCCGGGCAGGGCCGGGCCGGGCCGAGCGGGAGCGGCTCTCCGGGCATCGCTGCACGGGGGCCGCTGCTTTCTATCAACCTGCAGCTCTCGCTTCCCCAGCCCGTGTTGCAACCTCGCTCTGCTGGCGAGGATTAGAAATAATCAGGTCTTGCTTTTTATTACGTGTCGTGGAGGGAGCCGAGCCCATTGCCGGTGAGAGTGCACAGCAAACGGGGCTCACTTTAGCCCTTTGCCGGGCTCCCTCCCACCCAGCACTGCCCGGAGGATGGGCTGCTGTGCCAGCGGCTGTCCCTACAGAGAAAGGGCTCTCTGCTGGTGGCTGCAGAGCCTGAACCCAGAGGAGCTCAGTCCTCCCCCTGAATCCCCATCCCCTGCGCTGGGATCGGGCACGTGCAACTCCTGCTGCAGTCGGTAAAACCCTGCAGGTGCACAGGGTTCCAAATTCCATCCCCGTGGGACAGAGCAGAGCCTGGGCAGAGAGGCGAGGCCGAGGGCAAGGCTGAGGGCAGGAGGCTCCCGGCAGCTCTTCCTTCACACCCTCTCAAGAGCTCTGGGACTCGCAGCAAGTGTTGAGAAGCTCCGGTAGTTCCTTGCTCAGCACTTCTCGTCTGCGAGCTGCTTTGGGAGCCCGCAGGTCCTGAGGCAGCTTGTCCTGATCCAAATCCTGGTGGGAAGCGATTCCGATCCCCCACAATTGTACTTCCAGTCTCAACTCAGCACTCGGTGCTTCCCAGAGAGGTGTTGGGGATCAGGCACTTGGCTCTGGGGTTCCCACTTGGATAAGCTCTTAAGACCTGGGATTTTGTCACTGCAGAGCACTGATCCCACCTTGGATCAGCCTGAGGCGTTCTCTGTTGGGGAATTGCCCGGTGTTCTCCTTGTCTTTGCATTCTGTGCAGTGCCTTGTGCCCTTGGCCTACCCCTTTTCATCCTCGAGGCTGCAGCTGATAAATTCAGCTTGTCTGAGTTCTCACAGGACACCCCCTGTTCCCACAGCTGACCAAAAACTGCTTCCTACAGTGGAAAGAATTTGTATTTCTCATCATTTATTTAAAGGTGTCTCTCACCTTTTACCATAACTAGTTGTTTTTATTTTCAGGTGAATATATAAAAAATGTGAAAAAATATGAAAAAAAAAAAGCTTTCCTTCTAAGATTATCTAAAAAGTGACTTTTTCAAACGCAATTTCTTCGTGCAGTTTTTCAGTAAGGTTTTTTCCCCGCTGCTGTTCTCCAAACTGTAATTTCTTAATCAGCTTGAGACTGAAACAGTAAATGATAATTCAGCCCCGCGAGACAAAACAACCCCAGGCCCGGTGCTGAGCTCTCCAGCCTGCAGCCTGCCAGCCCTCAGGATGAAAAGCAGAACAGTGAGGCATTACTGCCCTTCCCCTACTGCCCCGCACACCCAGAACTTCCTGAGCGTGGCCCCTGCTGCAGCGCCTGTGCGGCGGAGCTCTCCTGCCCCAGCACTGCTCCTTCCCTCCCCGAGCTCTTGCCGCGCTGCCCGTGGCAATCCCAGCGGCTGAATTCCTTCCTCCAGTAAAATCTTAACAAGTTGAGCTGAATCTTCAAACAAATCCACGTCTCCCTCAATAAATATCAAAAGGGAAATCCAGCTTAATGTAAACAGAGGAAGGTGAAGTGGTGCTATTTATATGGCTCAATTTCCCCTCAGTTAAAACCGCTAATGGCACTTGGAGGGCTCGTAATTAGAAGCCACATCTGACAGAACAAAGTCATCCGGGGAAGCCAAGCCAGGGCAGGATGAAAGAGCCACCAGCACAGGCCCAGGGCCCAGCTCTAGGTCTGGACTTGTCTTGGAAGAGCAGTGCTTGACTCTTGTGCTTGATTCAAGCTTTTGCCTAAAAAAATTCCAATACCCAGGTGATTTGTGTCTTTCCTCTGCCTGGCTTTGTTCAGGCAGACCCTGACCAATGCCAGGTTCCCCCTGCCCAGGCAGGATTTGCTCAAACCCCACGAATTTGGGGCTGATTAGAGATTCCAGCTTGTCTGTACTTTGCTTTTCCAGAGCACCAGCACTGCTCAGAAGTGCAGAGCAGATGCGAGCCCAGAAAAGGAGCAAATGATTAACACCGAGCGTTAGGGCTGGAGCTGCAGTCGCACCTGATTGTTATTTTGGGGTTTTTTTCAGTACATCTCGGCACTTTTGCCCAGCCCTTCCCTGTGCCTCTCCCCAGCACAGCCAGGAGCAGCCCATTAGCGTGAGGGATGCGTGTCACTGCCTGCTGATCTAGGCCAGGGCTCGGGCTGCTCCTCAGAGCGAGTGCCCAGAAGCACAATTAGACACCAGCCAAGACTCTCAGCGGTGATTTAAAACGGATTTTGATTTTAAAGGTACATCTTAAAAGCACCTGGTTTTGTAAAAATGTAAAAGCTGCTCAGTTCTCACTATCTGCAAATCAGCAGCTCTCAAATGAGGCACATAAAAATGGCAGCATCCCACGGTGTGAGTCTGCTCTGGAAATATCGTCAGTGCTGCTGGAGCAGAGGTTCTCTGAGCCTCACACCCTCCACGCTGATCCTGGAGCTCCGTGCACAGCCGCTGTTAACCCTTCCCCTGCTGCAGACACAACAAGGCTGGAAATATTAACCATATTTTGGCCCGGCAATTCAGTTATTTAAAGTCATCTCTCCCGGGCTTGTATTGGCTACTGGTTGTTATGGGGGAAAGGAGATTTATCTGTCTGGGATAAAACCTGACAAAGTCACAGCTGCTCAGAGTCTTTCAGCATTTGCCCCTTTTCTTTCTTTTTTTTTCTTTATGCAATTCAACAAGTTAAGCCTGAGCAACTGTGTGTGACCCCACGGCTACAGTAACATCTGTGACTGTCCTCTGTCATTTGCGAGCTGGAACGGCTCTAATCTCTTGAGCACACTGCTCTGCGGTGACATTTCCAGGACATCCGCACTCCAAAAGGCAGCCAGTGGCCTTGGATCAGAGTTTAAAATAGAAACGTGTTTGCCTTTGTGCGCAGCACGGGATTGCTGGGGAGAGGAGGCTCTGGGAGCAGCGGGGCTGTGGGACCCGTGCGGGACCCGCTCCGAGCTCCGCGTCCCCGGCACGGGAGCGATTCCCCGGCACAGCCGGGGAGAGGACTCCTGCTCCCCCAGACACCGCCTCAGCGCAGACACTGCTAATTAACACCGGCTAAATTAGAGCAGAACCGCGGCTGGTGCTGGAAAGGGCTGGAGGAACCAAAGTGCTTCCAACGTGACATAAAAGCAGGAGGGTGCTGCGCGCTCCCCGCGGAGCGAGGCGATGGTGTAGGGAAGGTGCTCTCGTTCCCCTCGAGGCAGCCCCGGCCTGCCGGAGGTGTGGGGGGGATCTGGGGTCAGCCAGGCTGCTTTGGGGTCAGCCGGGCTGCTTTGGGGGCATCATGTGGTGGTGTTGGTGCCGTGTCTGAGCCCCAGAGCCTTCCCCGGGCGCCGCGGTGACAATGCGCCTCCTGCTCGTTTCGCAGGCTCAGCTGGTGGCAGCTCTGCTCCTTCTCCCCCTCTCTGTAATGCAAAGCAAAAATCATTCCTCTCGTGTTGCTAAAGGTGCTTTTCATAGCTGTGAGCCTGTTAACGCTGGTTTCCTAACAAATACCAGCTGAAAGCCTTTTGTTTGTTTGTTTTGGGTGCGGCGTTTTCAAACACTCGCAGCAAGCTGCTGCTCAGCTCTGTGTTGGTAAACAGGAGCTGCCGGCTCTCACCTGGGGAGGGGCGGAATCCGAGCGAAGCCTGACCTGCCTGGGTGGAACCGGGATAGGGCACGGAGGGGCAGCTGTCCAAGGGGCAGCTTCTTGCCTGAAGCTGATTTTCCCCCCGAGCTGGGCCCTACACAGCAGTTGCTGCCTCTGGAAACTCCTTTGGAGCTCAGATTTCCAGGCCAGGCTGGACAGGGCTTGGGGCAACCTGGGCTTGTGGAAGGTGTCCTGCCCATGGCATGGGGTGGGACTGGACGGGATTTGAGGTCCCTTCAAACCCGAACCCTTCTGGGATTTGAGGTGGGGAGTCCGGACGTCCCTGTCTGGCACAGGGATGTGGGACCAGTGAGAGATGGGTGCTCAGCAAGCTTCATCCTCCTCTTCCTCCTCCTTCCTCTCCCTCCTCCCAGCAGCCCAGCGCAACTCACTGGGGCCCACTGGTGCCCATCGTCGTGTCGTCTCCTCTGTTGTGCCGTGGCGGCTTCCCGGCGGTTTGCAGGGAGCATCCGGCTGATTTACGGCTCCCAGCGCCTCTCAGTTTGTAATAAAGTTTTCAGCAGCTCTGTCGCGCCCGTCCCCGCCTCCGCGCAAGCACAGCCCGCGCTCGCTTTGTTCTCCTCGCACTGAATGTCAACTCATAAACCTTTCATCAACTCAACCAGGTGGAAAAAACCCATTACTGAAAGAAGCGTTCATTCAGGTTCGGAGGGGGATGGAGGAGGGGAAGGCGGAGGAGAAAGTTCCCCAGTGGAAGGAAACCAGAGGGGAGGGGGCGCGGAGGAAACGCGAGCGCGCTGCTCCTGCGAGAGGCTCCGCAGAGCCCGGCAGCGCTGCCAGCCCCGGCAGGAGGTGGGAAAAGCCCTGGGCATCCTCGGAGAGGCAGCGCCAGCGCGGGCGGGCCGTGCCAGCCGCACCAACCCTCGGTGCCTCTGTGCGGCCGGAGGGGCCCCTGGCCGGGGCTCCGGTGCTGAAAGACGCGGTGGCCACAGAATGGAGGGGCTGACAGCGCTGGGCCGGCTGCAGGCGCTGAAACCTGCGAGTGAGGAGCAGAGAGGACAGGGACGGGGACAGCGGGGTGTCCCCACGGCAGCGCTCAGCCCAGCGATGCTGAGCTCGGAGCTTCTGCCGCCGCCCCTCGCTGGGCAGGTGTCCACGCTAACGCATCCCTGACCGCGAGCCGGGAGTGTCCGGCGGGCAGGGGCAGCACGGCAGGACCTGGGCACGGCCCCTTTCCTGACGGAATCTCTGCCTCCTTGGGTCTCACCTGCTCGGGAAGGCACTGCTGCCTGCACGGGTCATCGATCCCCGCGGCCAGGGAAACGTTATTGATTGGGGATGGGGTTTCAGAAAGGCTGGAGGTGGAGTTCACTGAAAAATGAAATCTCCTTTACCCCAGCGTGTTTGTGTTTCAGGCACACGCTTCTGGGGTTGATGGATCTTTCTGTACACACGGTGTGTAAAGTTCTGCACAAAAGTGTATTTAAGTAAGTTTTAAAGCACTGCAGTCCAGAGGTAAAGCTCTGGAGAAGGGCAGGAGGGCACTAGGGGATGGAGAAAGGATGAGAAACAACAAAGGAGAACAGGCAGTGACATCTGTCACTAGTATTTTATAAGTTAAAAATTCAGCATAATCTCCTGCCACCCTGTCCGCTATACTGAGTTCCAACAGCAACAGAATTGTCATGATTTCTACATGAATTAATTCAAATCTCTCTTTGCATGATATGGCGTAAGAAAGGGGCCATCTGGTTTATGTTCAGGGTGTCAGAACCACTCATACCAGCACACTCGCAGAGTGCGAGATGGAAGTTGACTGCACATATTAATGTCTCCTTACCCTCTGCCTCCGCGGGCCCCGGTGCTGCCGTCCCATTACGGCGCTGCCGTTCCCACTGTCGGTGGCAATCACGGCCCTAATGCAGAGCCCGGGGGGCTCCCGGCACCTCCAGCCACAGCCGTGCCCGGGGGCCGCTCCCCAGCACGGGCACGGGGCTGGTTTGTCACCCGTGAGGGGCTCGGGGACACGGGGACCGTGCAGTGACCACGGCAGCAGTGACCAAGTGCACGCTCAGAGAGTGTCCAGCTCCACGCCAGCAGTGTCTGAGCACTGACCCCGTCCGTGCCCACACCGCGCTGGGCTCCCCTGCACGCGGGGCTCAGCAGCAGCCGGGAGCTTGGGAACAGCACCGGGAAAAAGCTGCTCATCCCACCGGGAGCGACGCCCGGAGTCGGGAATCTTCTCACTGCGGTGGAGGTTTGAATTCTGCTTCTCAGATTAGGAGCCCGTGATAATAACTTAGATAAGAGTAAGGCTTCAATTGGGATATCTGGGGGTGATGACATCACACGGGTTTACACTGCCTGGTTTTCCTGGATGCGTTAATTTTTACCTGGATGCATTAATTTTACCTGGATATATTAATTTTTACCTGCATGTATTAATCCCCAAAACACCCTAAACCAATGCAGTGCTTGCAGTTCCCAAGTAATTGCAGGGAAAGAAAAAAGGATCAAGCAAAATGGGTCTTTTTGGGCTGTAAACCAGTGCACCAGATTTCAGTTAATTATTCCAGCAATTTTTGTTTTGCTTGTGTTACATCCTGGTGACAAAGTGGTTCACTGTGGTTTTTCCAGCAGTTAGTTAAATATGCAAAATCCAAGTAGAATTGGTTTGCTGAAACAAGGCACCAAAGCCCCAAATTCTGTTCCCTTTGCTGGTTGAAAGGGGCTCGGGAGAGTGGGAAAGAAACCCCAAAGCAGAAAATCCTCATCTAGAACAGATTAACTCTGTTTATATTGCAAAGGCTCTGGCTCAAGTGAGGGCTCTTTTCCTTAGAAATATTGTTTAGCATGAATTTATCTTCAAATGAACTTTGTGGTAAATAGAATTCAAACATGAGCTTAAATTTAAGGTCTTATTTAAGTGCTTTCCTACTTCACTTGGCAGCTGAGGATCTGGCCTGAGCTTTGAGCATCTTTGGGGAGAAAAAGCAGATTAATGAGATTAGAACATTTGCAATCACTTTTGTACTACCCTGGGCTGCACGATCTCTGTACTGCCTTGTCTCCAGGGGCCTGTGGAGTGTGTTGGCTGGGTGCTGATGGACAGGGGTGATGAAAACAGGGCTCGCCGAGCATCCTTTCGGCTTTGGGAACACATTCCATGCCCGTGGGGAGCTCGCTCCCAGCCGTCAGCGCGTGTTTAATCTCTGTGCTCTGCGAGATGCAGCCTTTGAGTGCTTCACTCCCCACCCCACGGGCCTCATCTCCTGGCTGAGCTTTGCAGCTGATGTTTCACAGTCAGCAAATGAAAGACGTGGTCAGGGAAGATGGGGAGGGGTGGCCTGGAACAGGCAGGGCTTCACCCCGAGCATGGAAACCCCAGTGAGGTCTGGACCGGTCCCTCCAGGCAATTCCCACTCCCACCCCTGCGTCTCCACAAGCAAAAGGCAAATCTGTGATATTAAGCTTTGCAATTTTTTATTTGGAGAGAAGTTTGGGGTGTTCCAAACTGTGCTGCTGGATACTCCTGGCTGGTGTCAGGGAGGGCAAAAGCACCAAGACAAACCCAAAATCCTGTTTGTTCCAGTCACAGACACAACCTGGAGCTTATTTAATGCAGGATTGCCCAGAAATGCAGCCAGAGAGTCATGCAGAGCTTGCACCCTGTAGGCAGCTCATGTGCAGGGCCAGGACAAACAGGGCAGGAAATGCAAACCCCACTCACAGCTCTGTTTCCTGCCCTGGAAGAGTAATTATAATTAAAAATAAATCACCACTGCTTTTAGTTTGATGAAATTACCACTTCTATTAAGAGCGGCTCAAGCTGACTGTAAATCATTTTCTGCAGGGTGTCACTTTGGGGTTTGGGATGTTTGATGGGTTAAAGGATGTGTTGTGCTGCAGCTGCAGAAGGAAAGGGCAGAGCAGGAATCACACAGGGGCGAGAGCAGCACGTTCTTTACTCCGGGGTGCCCGGAGTCTGGAAGAAATGAAATTAGTACTTCTGAAAAAGAATTGATTAATGCAAAGATGCTCCCAACTACTCAATTCATCTGCCTTAATGGGATGAGGGAGGCAGTTCTGACTTGCTGGCCAGAGGAGGCTCTCCCAAAGGCATGAACTCAGTTGACAGCTGTCACTTCCGTGCTTTTTTGTTTCTTTTAATGTGTCAAAACTCAGCTGCTCTCCAGAATTATTAGAAGCTCAGAAATAAAACTTTTCTCTTTTTTAAGAGCATTTTCTGCAGTTGCATTCTGCATTGCTGAGGCGTGAGGGGAAATGGGAGCCTGAACTCCTGGATCCTGAGAGCCTGGGCTTTACGAGGCTGCAGAAAGCCTGGTGAGCACAGGCCCAGTCTGGAAATGCATTTAAGACACTCACGGCTCGGAGCACATAAATAGTTGCACAGAAGTCAATGGGACATAAATTTATGAATTTGCCTAAGTGCTTTGCTGGATCTCTGCCGAAGGAAGCACTTACCAGGAGTTCCAATAACAGAATCAGAGTCCTGTTAATGAGCAAACCCCTGGAGCAGAGCGTCAGGGGGATGTGAAATCCAGCCCCACGTCGTGCCTGCGCTGCTGAGCCCGATGCCCTCCCTACGGACACTCACCCTGCCGGGTGACACTGCTGTCCCCTGCCCTCTCCAAACAGACATTTACAGGTTCCATTTTACACTGGGAGCGCAGCAGGGCACTGCAGGAGGGGAGCAGCCTCTGCAGCAGCCTGGGGGTGGTGCAAACCGGAGCTCAGATCCAGAGGGCAGGCACCAGAGCAGCTTTTCTTCTAGAAAAAACCTGTTCCGGATCTTCTTCAGTGAAATGTGCCTTTCACCTTCCACTTTTTTCTTTTAAAATTCTTTTGGCAGTGGAGGAGGCTGATCAGGAGAGAGAAACACGAGTGACTAAGATCAGTCAATATTGTCAGATCTCTGCACGCTCCATTAGTGCTGGCAGGTACCAGAAATGCAGATTTCACTGTGCAAGAGCTCGTAAATCACGCTGGGAGCAGCAGCTGGGGTAGGGATGCTGGGGAGGGAGAAGGGGGTGGTTGGTACCCACAGAGCCCTGCAGGTGGGTGGCAGAGGCCAGGTCAGGTCTCCCCTGCACGAGGCACAAACACAAAACCCAAACCAGAACCAGAGCAGCTCCTGTGCCACGAGGATGCACAGGGTAAGTGAACAGAGGAGCGGGGCAATGGGACAGGGCTGGAACACCTCGGACCCTCCAGCGTGGGCACTTTTCACATTGGGGTTTTACCCAAAATGGAAAGCAGGAGCAGCCCCTGGGAGATCGTGGAGCACAGGAGATGGGAGGCAGGATTTGCTGAGTGCCACTATGAGCTACTCAGCACGTTTGGGTGTATTCAATAAATCCCTGTCAGAATCCTTGCACTGAGAAAGAAGAGGGTTGTGACAAATCGGTTTTGTCTGTTGTTCTGCACAGACATTTCTTTCAATCAAGTGAGAAATGCTCCCACATCACAACAAAACTTCCCCCAAAACCTCTCTGTGTGAGCCAGAGCTGGCCACTGGCACTGGCCTGGGAGCCCAGGGGCCTGGGAGCCCAGCAGCTGCTCCCAGGGGTCCCCAGCTGGAGCAGGAACACAGAGCTGACCCTGCAGGGAGACGTGGATACCCTGAATCCCTGTTAACTCAGGAATGTCAGGAAAGAAAACGCGTGGAAGGTTTGATCGGCATGGAGATCAGCGTGTCAGATTCTGGGGGTGGGCTTGGCAGTGCCGGGGAAGGGCTGCACTCAATAATTCAGAGGTTTCCTCCAACCCAAACAACTCCGTGATTCCGTGCGTTGTGAGCAAACTTTGGGGTTGTTTTCCAGAAGCAAATCACAAAACTTTTCCAGAATTCCCAGAGAGTTTGTAGGCAAAAGGACCTTCAGTCCTTCCCATTCTCACAGCAGCCTCCACTGTGGTTCACACAGAGCTGTGTTAACATGAGTCTGGAATATCTCAGCACATAATTATTTATCCTTCAGTAAAACAAAGAAAACCATGTCTAAATCTGACTAATATCCCCTCTTCAGCCTGCCAAGTGGGGCCTTGTGTTTTCAGCACTGCAAAGCAAGCCTGACTCGCTGCATATTTTGTGTTACCATGGTTTATGTCCAAATGCAAGGATTTAATTTTGTCCGTCATCGAGCCGTGGTTTCCATATGACACCAGCACATTCCTCCCCTCCGCCTGCTGTTCTGACAGACGACAGAATCGAATTAAACATTCCAACCACCCCGCTGCAAAGGCAGGAGCTTCTGTTCCTTTGGCTTTGGAGATCAAGGGGCAGATCTTCAGCAGGTAGAAATCGTCTTGGGCGCAGCCACGAACGTTTGCACCGTTTACCCCAGCTGAGTCCGGCCTGGGATGTCTCCATTGCCCAGGGCAATGCCGAGAAGACGGATAAAGCAGGACTGACAAATAAGCCAGACTCTCCTCTCTCTGTGCCTGGCCATTCTGAGTGATGATCATCGTGTTTCCTCCTGACCAGCCCCACTTGTGCCTCCGGAGCCAGCGAAGAGAAACCCCTGCACATATTTCTGCACTAACTGCAGCCTCCCTCCATCCCAGCCAATTGCAATTTCATGGTATCAACATTTAAAAAAGCCAATCCCCAGGCTCTGCCGTGCTGAGACCGGGAGTAGAAAAATGACCAGTTCCTTCTGCAAACACTGGCTGGGGTTTCAAAGCAGCCTGCGGGGATTACACACACATCTCACTTTGAAATTTAAGCTCTGGATCTTGAAAGAATAAGGTTTATTCCGCAGCTTCACACCCCGAAGGGACAGCTCACTGCCTGGGATAGCTGTGATGTCATCCTGGCAGGGAACTTTTCCAAATGAAGGCAGAGCTCAGTCCCAGGCCCTGTTCTGCACACAACAGCACTGGGGTGACCTGGGCTGGGGGCTTTGGGGTTTTTGCGTGCTCTGGGTGCCAGCATTCCCTGAGCGTCCATCCTGCTCCGTCCAAGGGTCAGGAATAGTTACTCCTAAACTCTGACAAACCCCAGCGGGTGGGAAGGGGAGATACAGGATCCTCGGAAAGGAAAAGGAGGGCAGGAGGGGGATGGCAACGACCCAGCTGGGCCTGCAAGTCAGCACCCCTGCTGCAGCCAGCCGGAAACTCTGGCAGGGTTTGCAGTGCGGGGTTTGCCCTGGGTTTGCAGTGCAGGGTTTGCCCTGGGTTTGCAGACCCCAGAGCTGCTGTCGGGCTCTGGAGGTGAGGCTGGGTGATGCTGCTGCTGCCAATAGCCCAGGAGAGGGGACCCGGGACCTGCTGGGACTGGGGAAGGAAACAAATTTGTATTAATTAGGAACAAATGCTCGTTGCTGGCTAATGGGTTCCACAGCAGATGTTTGTCCCAGTAGCCAAGAGATGGGTCATCTCCAGCAAAAGTGATAAATAACAGGAGCGAGGTTTCTGGTTGTTCCATGTTTTCCCAGGTCAAAACCATGTGTTGTTCAGGGCTGGAAATAGCATTAATTAATGCTGACACCTAAATCTGAGATGCCTTATTTGCACAATGCCCTTTGCTAAATCAGCCACGATCCCCAGATGAGGTAAATCTTCCCCGTTCACTCTGAGCATGGAACGTTAATTCACGGAATCAGCAGTTTTCAGGGGGATTCACCTGTTTGTTCCTGAAGTGAACAGGACCTGCAGGGCTCCCCTGGCACCCCCAGACATCCTGACCATGCTGTGGTGTTCACAGGCGATGTGGGACAGATGTACAAACCCCTGGGGTCCAACACCAGCACAGCTAAACAAAGACGTGGATGTGCATTCCTGGTGATGCTGAGTTCAGGAATGGGTCAGGATGAGGCAGCTCCCCAGGAATATTGTCCTTGGACTGACAAACAGTGCGAGCAAACATTTCTTAAGAGGAGGAAATGAAAAATGTGGATGTGCTGTTCATCTGGGAGGCACCCACGGGACCCTTCTCGTGCGCCTGTGGATACCCAGGGAGGTGTTTTGTGCCCCGTGTGTGCTGGGACAAAAAGCTTGCATTTAGAATTAATTTGTGTAAATACACACGTGCACGGGAAGCCCCCCTGCTGCAGTCCCTTACATATGTGCATATCTAATCGTGTTTGTGTACACAAACACACACAAATTATGGACACAAAATTAAGCATATGCCCGTCCCACCCCCCCGTGATGATCCCTCCAAGGAACATCAAACCTGCTTGTGTCAACACAAAAACCTGCTTGTGTCAACACAAACCCCTGGGCCCTGGAGATCCCGATCCGCCCTGAGAAACAGAGATCTCTGTACCTGGGAGGGCAGTCCCGTGTTTGTGCACCATCCCCACACCTCTGTGACGTCCCCCTCCCTCCCGCTGCAATCTCCGTCCCTCCCGGGCACAGCTCCCCAGCCAGAATCCTTTGATCTTTGCCCTCTTTTCCTTCAAATTAAATTTCAACTTTTTACAAATCTCTGGTGAGTGACAAGCCAGTGCCAGAACTGTCTTCTAATACACAAAAGCATAAATAATGCCATCCATCAGAGCTGTCACTCAGCAAGATGGATTGCTACTTGTCCAGACACTGGAATGACACAGAACTGAAAGTTAGGAACTGTCTCTTTTCTTTGCTTGCTTTCTTTTTCTTCTCCTCTCTCCTTTTTTTTTTTTTTTTTTTTTTATTTATTTGCCGGACTGCTTGATTCTGATTAATGGTGCTGTCAGGGAGGGATTCCGCTTGCCCGGATAATGAGTCAGGAATGTATTCCCTGTCACAAACACAGCAGATGTCAGGGGCAGAAGGGCCCGGGAATGCCAGAAACAATATACAGTTTCTTCCTAGTCCCCTGACAGGCCAATATGCTGCACAAGGTCTAATTTATGTAGACAAAATGCAGGCAAGGGGCTGTGGCAGCAGAGAGGCTGTGGGGAAGTCTGGAGTACAATGCAGGAGGGAGGTAATGAAGGCGAGCACCGGGACTCAATAGCACTGCATCAAACGGCCTTAACAAGAATGGCCCAGGACCACTTTGACTCCATTAAAGTGCACTTTACATCATTATAGAGAGAAATCAAACAGGGCAGAGGGCTTCTGTTTCTTTTAATGGCTCGATTAGGTTGTTCACTCATCGGCGCTCAGCTGTCACCGCGCTGCAGCGCCGATGGGCCGGGGCAGGGACGGGCCCTGCTGGCACCGGGCACCGCAGCCACCGCCCCTGCACACCCAGAGCTGCCGAAGCGACTTCCAAGGGATTGGTGTCCGGCTGCCTTCGCTTTCGGGGTTGGCTGCCTGGGAAGGGGCCGGGAGGGGGCTGAACTCCCAGCCCTGCCCTGATTCTGGGGCCTGGGGGTGCCACGGGGACCCGCAGTGGCTCCAGAGGGTGCTGACCTTACCCAGGCTGGGAGGGAACCCACAGCTCCAAAATGCTGGTACAGATTCACATGTTGGGGGCATAAATGAATCTTTTGGAGGGTGTGTGGCTGCCCTGCTCTGCTGCCCTCCCTGCGGTCCAGGGGCACTCCGGGGCACTCTGGGTGCCAGTGCCCGCTCAGCACTCGGGGCAGCGAGGTCCTGGTGCTCGAGGACTCACCCTCAGGGCCCTGGGGAGGTGTTCCAGTCCCACAAAACTCCCTGGAGGTGCTGCCAGGCCATCTGTGTCTGTCACAGAGGGAGCAGTGACAACATCGATTCCAACAGAAACGAGGATCGGGGAGAGAATAGAAAAGGGTTTCGTTCAAAGTCCTCTGACGTCTGTTGAAGTTTTTGCAGCGACATCAGAGGGACTCCCAGCACCTGGAAACACCTCATTTGTGAAGCTGCCTCATTGTCTGTCCAGCCTCTGCTTAATGAAATCCTGTCACTCTGAAAATTCCCAGAGAGAAAGGACTGAAACTGGCTGAGCCAGAGGCAGGGGTTTTTTTCAGTCTTAGTCCTAATACAGCCATTTCACTCTGCCTCTAACCACGGTAAAAATAATGGATAAAAATAACCCCACGTGAGGCATTTTGGAGCGTTCCCAGCAGTTTGTGCTGGTTTCAGCACACTCTCAGTCAGGCCACGTCCATGAACTCTTCCCCAAGAACAAGCTCCAGCTTTT
The DNA here is from genome assembly GCA_013399195.1 of Dicrurus megarhynchus. Taxonomy (NCBI): domain Eukaryota; kingdom Metazoa; phylum Chordata; class Aves; order Passeriformes; family Dicruridae; genus Dicrurus; species Dicrurus megarhynchus. The sequence continues at coordinate 549,206 of VXAD01009457.1, forward strand.
ATCTCCTTGTCTCCTTAACTTAATCCGAGCCCTGACCCATGAAAGGTCCCAGCAGCTCCTTCCCGAGGAGCAGGAGCTCAGCTCTGACACGATGTTGGCACTGAGAGGTGAAGGACCCCGAGGTCACAGGGTCTGTGGGGGCAGAGGGAGAGCACACACATCCAGAGAGGGGAAAATGGAGAGTGACAGAGAGATGGGAACAGAGATACGGCTCTGCTGCCCAGAGCACCGGAGCTGCTCGGAAAGGGAGAGCCCAGGCAGGGTGCTGGGGCTGGCAGAACTCCTGCCCAAACTGAATAGCATTAAATGCCTGCTCTGAAGCCCTGGGCAGTGTCACAGAGCCACAGCAGCTCTCTCCTGTGTCTGGCACCTGGTCTGGGAGTGGCAGGTCTGGGGAAGTGTGTCCCTGCTCGGGGGGTTGGGCTGGCAGATCAGCTTTGCCAGACCCTTCTAAATTGATGAGGTTGTGCTTTCTTTTTTCTCCCTCCCCCAAAGCTCAACATGGTTTTTATTTAAAATCGCTTTATTCCTGCTCAGAATGTCCCTAATCAGAACCAGCACCCAACGGCCTGAAAATAAAGGAAATAAAATTAAAGGCTGCAATTGCTTTGGTTTTACAAGCCTGAGGCCTGGTGAGCTCTGCTCCAGGGGAGGGGGTGAGGGGCTCGGGTTTGTTGGTTTTGCTGGTATTACCCTGATCAAAGCAGCTTATTGTTAAGTGAGCACAAAAGTGGATTTAGAAAGTTAACACATTAAAATAGGTGTGATTGACATCAGAGGCGGCGCTGGAAGGGAGCGCAGGGAGCCGGGATGGGGCAGGGCTGGGGGGCTGCCAGGGGCGGGACAGGGCCCAGGGTGAGCGAGGGGCTGCTGGGATGCTGCAGGGCAGGAACGGAGAGGGGCAGGAACGCAGGAAAACACTCGGCAAAGCAAAGGTGCCTCGTGTGGTGGTGCAGGAGGAATGACCCTTCACTTCCATGTGTCCCTGTGCCCCCAGCTTTGGGAAGTGAAGCCATGGGAAGCTTCCCTCTGGCTCTGTCATCCTGGGCTGAGCTCCGGGCACCTTCCTGGGCTGTGATCCCGGAGGAATGGAACCCTCTGGAAGCCGTTCAGACACGGACATCGATAACAGCGCCAGGAGCAGTGCTGGGGCCGAGCTGGGGACGGGTCACCAGCAGCCCTGAGGGTGCTGTGGGGAGGGGACCACGCTCCTGGGGGCACAGGGAGAGCTGAGGCTGTGGGGCATTTATCTTTTGGTGCCTCTGGTGGCAGTGGAGCCGCTCTGGTGAGCCCAGAGTGGGCAGAGGGGTGCGGGACAGGGAACAGGTCTGTCACAGCAGCTCCATCACACTGGGGGTCAGGACTGGGCTGCCAGGGCCTGGAGGGGCTGCCAGGCTTGGGGATGTCACCCTGGGGTGTCACCAGCTGAGGGGTCACTGCCCCCAGCTGTCCCACCACGGCCACCTGGGCAGAGGGCCGGACGGCTGCTGGCCGTGCTGATGGAGGCAGGGAAGCTGGACCGCACTTCCCAGGCCACTCTCCAGCCCGGCCTGGCCCCTCTGCCCGTCAGCTTTGGTGGCAGCGGCTGAGCACAGGGTTACTGAAGCTGTCACCAGCTGAGCTCTGCAGAAGTCGCAGCCCAGAAGATTGATGCCTGTGGGAGCCAGCGCAGCGTTTTGTGTAACCCGAGTCCTCCTAGGACCAGGTCAGAACCTGGGCAGCGCTCAGGAAGCTCCCTGGTTCCCGTCCCCGCAGCCCCACGAGGGGGATTGGATTTCAAATGCGCTCTGTGTGCCGTCCTTGGGAGACAAAATACAAATAAGGGACACCCCAGGACCAGGCGTCGGTACCAGGGCACGGGGCAGGCAGAGAGCTCCTCTGATCAAAGGGACCCCTGGACGCTTGGCTGAGGCACAGCCCTCAGGAGGGAGGCTGGAAAGACCAATTTTCACAGATCTCAGCACCAGGAAATAGGCATTTCATCATGAGTTAAGTCATGGAAAGGAGGATTCGGACAGGCTGCTGCTGCTGCAGCACAGACAAATGTAATTTATTACCCCGAGGCCTGGGGAGGCCTGGGGAACTCAGGAGGAACGCGCAGCATTAAGGAGCCCGGCCCCCCGAGGAGGCTTTTTGGAGAGTGACTAATTGAGATGGGACATTGGGATATTTTCCTGTGCCTGAGCACATCCAGTCCTTTCCCACAGCCCCGGGGCAGCACGAACCCTGTGCAGGTACAGGGAGAAGGGACAGCCTCGCTCCCAAAGTGCTGACCCGAAATTCAGGACACCTGGGCTCGCTCACAGCTGCCGTAGGAGGCTTGCACAGGTCAGCAAGGCAGCCCAGCTCTGCCCCTCTCAGCTGCCCCTCCGTCTGCAGGAGCTGCTAACCCCAGCACGGTGCCCGCAGGTGCTGGGCAGTGCAGGTGTCCCCGTCCTCCCCGTCCCAGCCGGCAGCAGGGAGGTGGCGGGGACTGGGCTGGCCAGGAGGAGCTGCAGGCCGTGCCCAGGTCGAGAGGAGGACAGGACCTGCAGAGGTGGCTGGGCTGCTTCCAACCCTGCGTGCACCTGGGAAAGAGTCGGGGCTGGTTCTCTGAGCCAAGGCTGGGATGGAGCGGGGTCTGCTGTGCCTCAGCTCCTGTCTGGGGACGTTTTCCTGGGGATTCTGCCCGTTCTCACCGGTCCCTGTTCAGCCTGGGTGTGTTTTGGGGGAGCAGGGAAGGGGTTGTGCCAAGGGAAGGCAGGAGAGGTTTCCCATGGATGCACCACAGCCGGGCCAGCGCCAGAGCTGAGCCTCCTGTGCTGGAGGGCTGGGGACTCATTAATATTTGGGAGGTGTATTAAGAGTTTTCAGGTGAACTGGGGCCTTTTACAGCCGTGCAGGAAGGTATTGGGTGTTTTTCATGCGCCTGGTGATTAACTGTTGGTATTAAACGCTGAACCCACCCTCCCCATATGTGCGAGCGCGTGTGCGGGTGTAGCAAGGCCAGGCAAATGACTAATGCAGACCTGAGCAGAGACAGCAGAGCATATTGTAAAGATCAACCCTATTTCAGCTTCTGCTCGGATCGGAAATGCCAGAGATTGTTTCATAGTCTTCTGCAATGTTCATTATAAAAGTCCCCAGATGGCAGATGGCTATTAGCTCACTGTGACCTATATAAATGTCAAACGTAAAGCTATTGCCCCAGTGAAAATCTCAAAATAAATAACAACAGGAGGGATGCTGCTCCGCCGCCACCAGGATTTATGGATTATGAATTCGTGCTAATTCATCCCAAAGCCAGCGAAAGAATGAATCTTGTCCTTTTGGAGGAATTCACTTAACACCTGCTTGCAGATGAATTTGAGTCCCCCGAGCCTGATCCTTGGCCGATCCCCCTCTGCAGTCCCACGCCTCTGTCCCCGGGGACAGGCGGTTCCTGGGAAGAGCCGGGGCTGGGATCGATCACCGTGTGACAATGCCCGTGTCACTCACCGCTGACAGCGGGGACTGGCCTTTGTTTGCCAAAATTGTGTAACAGCAGCTGAAACTGTGCTCTCAGACTGTTTTCTTTGCCCTTATTGATCACCGTGGCACCTGTCAGTCAGGAGAATGTGGTTTCTCCGCAGGTTTTTAGGGAGTGGTTGCGTGTTTGTAGGAGCCGAGCGGTGCCTGCAGGCCCAGCCCCAGCTCACACCGGTTTGTTTGCAGGAGAGGGCGAGGGGCAGGGGGGCTTTGTTTGCTCGGTTGCTCCATTATGATGTTCTCATAAACAATCAGAAGATGAGTAACACACCACGAGCAATTCCAGTTCCTGTAGCAAAACTTTGCCCGTCCCGCTCGCCACAGCCCCAGGCTGTGATGGAGCAGACGCTCCTCGCAGCAGGCAGAGAATTCCCTGTCCCCCCTCGCTCCCACCTCGCCTCCAGCACCGTCCAGCTGCGGCTCTGGACTGGGGAGGAGCAGCCCACGGCCCCTTGGATGCCCCGTGCCTCACATTTCCCAGCAGTGGTCAAAGCAGAACACAGACTGCCAGCAACGTAAAAAATTAACTGAGGGATGGAAGATGAATTTTTGTATAGCACGAAAGAAAACTTTCTTCAGTTTTAGTTTTAACAATTTAGTTTGCAACTGAACTACAAACTGGAGGCCAGACAGGCAGAACTCAACAGAAGGAATGCTGGAGCAAAGAAGATAAACATTATTGGAAGGATAAACTGAGTCACAAAAGGATGATATTTTATTTTAGGATTTAAGATTCATACTTCAGACAAGCCCAGGCTATAGCAAGCCTGAGTGTCCCAGAGGTGGCACATCCCTGTCCCACAGACACCCACAGCCCACGGTCCCTTGGACGCCCCGTGCCCATCCAGGGCCTGGGCAGCTCCAGTGTGGGATGGAAACAACTCTGCTGCAGCCCAGCAGCTCCTGCAGGTGGTGTGTGTGGAGCAGAGCGAGGGGGGAGCCCCAAGGAGTAACTGAGGAGTAACTGAGGACTTACAAACAGCCCAGGGCTGCCAGACCCCAGTGTGGTCACTCCACAGTGGAGTAATGTGTGTGGAGGTCACTGCAGCCCCGTCCAGCACAGAGCTCTGGCACATCCACGTTCACTCCACACTCAGCTTTATCTCAGCTTCCCCCCTGTCCCCTGCAGACCAGACCTTTGCAGGAACAGAAGTGATGAGTTGGAAGGGATTTGCCCTACCTGGCATCTGGGGATGATGGGCTGGCCTCCCCGCTCAGGGAGCTCAGTTGTTTTGCTGTGCTCAGATGCCTCAGGTGGCACCGAGGACGCAGCGTTCAGCGAGGAGCACACACAGAACAGGCTGCTCTAAAAAATAGATAATATTAAATGGTGGCATCTGAAAGAGTCACTTTTTTTCCCCCTCAGAAGTGATTTTCACAAAACAAGTTGTTGTTGCTGCTGTCAAAATTCTTTAAGTTTCACCAACACAAATTGTGTTTTGTTTTTTTAATATATTGCTTGGTGAAAAACATAAATGAGCAGATTTTAGAAATATTTCATCTTCATAAAAGGCATTTTTGGTAAACAAACACAAGTGAATATTTTATTAATGTTTTTGATAAAGGTATGAACATGTGGTGATGTCATGCAGGGAATGAATCAGCTTATTAAAAAATTAAGAGGGAAGGAGGAATGTGGGTCATTTCTATCCACAGAGGAACAACTTCAACCATATTTTTCTCACAAAATATGAGGTTTCGTTGTTGAACTGTTGCAATAATAAACATTCCCAGGGAGCACAAACTTGCTTCCCTTTCTTAGCACACCAGTTTGTATCAGCTGAAAGCTCGCAGGGCTCTGGGTCTGGGAATCTCCCTTTGCAAATCAGGGCTGGGAATGGCCGCGGTTCCTGTCGTGGTTCCCCGGGACACGAGCAGTGCCACCCTCAGCAGGCGTGGTGGCCTTCCAAGGGAAAATCCTCGCTGGAAATGGCTCCTGGTGACAAATGCTGTCACTTTTGGGGTCATCCTGGTGACTTCTTGCTGCTTTTCCCCTCCTGTTCCAGGGAGCCACTCCTCTTCCAGAGGAGCAGGTTACCTGTGGGTATAAAATGAGATTGCTCTTCCTAAATCCATGAAAATCTTTTCATTTACATGCACTGACAATCAGCACTGAAAACAGCTCCAAAAAAGGCAAAATTAGAGGGCAGATCTAGATTAGATATAGGGAAGAAGTTCTTTACCATGAGGGTGCTGAGGCCCTGGCACAGGTTGCCCAGAGAAGTTGTAGCCTTCTCATCCCTGGAAGGGTTCAAGGCCAGGTTGGAGCCGCCTGTTCCTGTGGAAGGTGTCCCTGCCCATGGCATGGAAGGAGATGGTCCTTGAGGTCCCGTCCAACCCAACCCATTCCATGGTTTTACAGTTCTAACATTCCCTGGGTGCACTTTTATCTTGTGGCAGGCGGTGAGGAAGTCCCCGGGTCCAGTTCCCACCCGATCCATCCCCACCTGGCGTTCCCTGGTGTTGGATCAACAGGCTGCTGAAATTGTGCTTGAGAATTAATTTCCCCCCAGCTTTGGCCCAGCTGACAGGTGACAGATTGCTGCCGTGCCTGGGGCTTTATTGGCTGTGCCCTAACGGGAAATGGAGGTCCTGGAACTGCAGCTCTTGGGTTTTCCATGCTCCTGTCTGGCCTGCAATTCCCCCGGGACACGGCCCCTGGGCAGAGCTGGGCAAGGGGAACAGGGAACGGGGGCCACAAGCCCAGAATCCAGGTAATTGGGCCAAGGTAATTACCTGGGCAAGGAGGGGTAATGAACCTGGCCGTGTATCCATGGGAACCTCGGGACTGAGGCGATCCCTGACCAGCATGGCACAGCAGTACTGGATGGTGGCTGGGAACTGAGGGCAGCTGCCACCAGGAACTGCAGGGACAGGACAGGGGGGAGCTTCACTCAGACAGGCAGAGGGTTAGATGGGATATTGGGAAGGAATTCCTGGCTGGGAGGGTTGGGAGGTCTGGCACAGGGTGCCCAGAGCAGCTGGGGCTGCCCCTGGATCCCTGGAAGTGTCCAAGGCCAGGCTGGACAGGGCTGGGAGCAGCCTGGGATGGTGGAAGGTGTCCGTGCTCATGGCAGGGGTGAGATGGAATGAGCTTTACAGTCCTTCCAACCCAAACCATCCCACGATTCTCCGATTCTGTGCTGAAAGGATGGACAAAGAGATTCTCTTCAACAATCCTCTTCTTAAGCCACACTGAACTTTTCTCCCATTTATTTTTCCTGAGGTGAAGGAGAGCAGCACTAAGAACAAACTCCTCATCCCGTGCCTGTGCAGTTGTGCCCACAGCAGCTCCTGTGCTGCCCCGAGGGTCTGTGCTGGCACTGCCGGGCCTCGGGAGACTCCCCAAGGGATGCAGGGCTGTGGCAGCGATGGCAGAGCTAGGCCTGTTGTCGTGCCAGGCCTGCAGAGAAAGGAAAAGACAGCTTGGCTGAAAGCAGATCTCTTCTCAGAGGCCCAGCTCCAGCTGCCCACGGAAGCCAAGGAAATGTGTGTGAGATGCTGGAATTTGAGGAATTGAGGCGTGGGGCCGGACCAGCAGCATCCCCTGCGCTGCAGCATGGCAGGGCTGGGGTTAACATGACCCAGAAGCAGGAACAAAGAAGGCTTTTCCTTTTCCCTGCTTTGGCAGGCCTGTTCCTCGCCTCCCCGAGCATTTGCACGGCCATAAATCCCGAGCTCTGGAGGATATTCCCAGCCAAAGCCTACATGTGCAGGATACCGGAATGTAAACTGCATATGTTGTGAGAAGTTGTTAAATGGAACCAGCAGATGATAACGTGCCCAGCGCTGCTGCGAACATCCCTCCGCTTCCTCCCAGCACAGGCAGAACAGGACCTCTGCCCCACCAGCTCTGCCTTTCTGGCAGGCCTATAAATTCAATTAGAGAGGGGTTTCCGGCTGCCAGAGCCCCGGGAGCTGCCCCATGGCAGAGCAGGGCTGGTTCTGAGGAGCCCCGGCACGTTCAGGCACAACCAGAGCTCGCTCCCACCCTGGTTTCCCATCTCCGCGCTCTGCCTCGCAGACAGTGAGACTTGTTGAAAAAGTCTGGCACAACCCACTGCATCTGCCACCTTCCCCAGTCTCTTTCCCACTGCTTTTCCATTGCAAGTAGCTGTCCCCCTTGTCTGTGTGGATTTAAGGATGAGGGAGCTGCAGGGTTTCCTCCTCGCTCGAGGACGTGCAGCTGCTGAAGCCTCGTGGTGGGCACAGCAAAGCTGACTGGGGAACTCTCCTCCTCAGCTTCAAGTGGACAGAAAACTGGCACCTCTCCCTGCCAAAGCACTTGGAGGTGGGTTTGGGTAAGGAAAATAATCTGGATGCTTCTCCTGCAGTGAAATCCTCGTGGGGACCGTTCCGCACTCTCGGGTAGAAGCTGAAGGAAGAGAAAACAGTTCCCAACCAACACCTTTGGTGCTCGTGGGATGCAGTGAAGCAGCACCGCTGGCAGGAACAGCCAAAAGCTTCAGAGAACAGCTCTCCTAGTGAGGAGGGGGTTAATTAAGAGAGTTTTTTCTATTAAGCCCTGGAGGTTTTCCCTCCAGGGCAGGTGTTGAACAGCCTGAGGGGTTGTGAGCTCTGTCCTGGAATCAAACTCTTACCTGATGAGGACTGGAAGGAAAAACTCTTGGAAATGCAGCACAGTTTAGATCCTGTCCTTTCCCTAGGGAAGTTGGGTGCCCATTGCTGAGACAACAAGCAGCAGGGCTCCAATGGGGTGAGAAATCCTCCTGCTTCCTTTGCTCCTGCTGGAGTGGGCCCTTCTCATTCCACACTGGCAGTTCCCTGTGATTGAAATTTGAAAGCATGTAGCTGTTAATCTGGGAGTGATTAAAGAGCCTCATTTCTTGGAAGAGTCAGTACTCATCATCTGCCGTGCTGAATGAGCCTCTAACATCCCCTGATCCCATTATATTGTGATTAATTGTGCCAGTTTAAGTCAATAATTCATTTGTTAAAAATAGGCCTGCAAAGTATCATTTGTCTCAGGGGAGATATCAGAATAAAAAAAAAAATTCATTTGATACTTCTCATTAAATTAGTGTTGGGAGTTCTATTGAAGGGTTCTGCTCATGAAACATTTATTGCAGGCTTATTTGATAAGAAGTTGTATTTGTCTAGAATTATGCCTGCTAACAGATGTAAGGGCCTGCGTTTTTCCATTGTTAATGAAAGGATCAGAGCCTAAACAAGTGTGTGACTGGGGAGAGGGGTCTGTGGTGACAGCAACGGAGATTTGGGAACATGTTCCTCAGAACAGGCACCAATAACGTCCTCATCCCTCTCTCTCAAAGTGGGGACCCCTTCTCCCCGCTCCCAGCTGGGGCTGACGGCGCAGTAATGGGAGGTTGTGTGCCTGCAGGGTGAGATGGATGTGCCTCCGAGTCTCCTACGTGGAAATGGTTATAAATGTTGCATTCATATTCATCGGGCCATTAAAAATGTTTCAGCTGTAAACGGCTCTAAAAGGAGTAAGTAGGGAACAGCGGCTGGTGTGCTAATGGTAATGGCCATCAGTGACAGGACACACGCTGCAGATCCTCACCCCTGCACCCGGGCAGGCCTGGGAGCGCGGGAATGTTCCGTGTGGAAGGATGGAGGCATGGATGGATGGATCATAGGAGCTCACCAAAGCTGCACAGCCACCCCTTCAGGGGCTGGGCTGGTGGCTGAGGGGGTGTGCAGGCTCTGCTCTGTCCCCAGTGTCACTCCAGGCCGGGTCACCGGCGCTGTCCCTCACTGATGGACGTGCAGTGACCACAGGGCTGGAGCCAAAGGGCTCCCGGGATTCCTTCTGGAGCTCAAGCACGGCCTGGATCGTGTCAGGAAAGCAGAGCCTGGTTGGTTTAGGGTGAGAAGCACCGGTGAGCAGCACTGTCCCTGCACAGGGGGGAGATCAAACCCTTTCCCTGAGGCCACGAGAACACCTGGACTGGGCCTGGTATTTGTTCCAAGTCATGAAATGAAGGATGGGGAGAATGTGCCGGGAAGGAGGCGCTGGAGAAGATGAGGAAACACTGCACCACTCAAGGAAACGTGCATGCCAGACCAGGCTGGGTTTGGAAACCCCACCGAGTCCGATGCCAGGGTCTGTTCCAGAATTTATCCCAAAAACAAATCTCCACGAACCGCAAGGCTCTCTTCAAGCCCCAGCTCTGTGTTCTCTGTGTTTGCCGCTGGTGTCTTTGAGATATTTTATAGCTCTTGCATCACATTACCTGGTGATCTGCCCATCGGCCCCACAATCCCCGCATTGTCCGCGAGCCCCGTGTTTGACAGCGAGCTCTATTAATGTGCTGTGCCGGGCCAAAAATGTGTCACTGCTGCGAGGGGGCGAGCGCAGAGCGCCTTTGATGTGTGAGTGACACGGCTCGTGTGTCTGTGGGGTGGGAGAGCAGGGCTGGAGCAGCACCGAGGGAAGGGGGGGAGCGCGGGCCGGCAGCGGCGGCTGCAGCTCTGCCAGGGCAGGATCACCGCGCTGCCCCCTTTGCAGCCTCGGCCTTTCAACGCGCTCGTGCTCCTCCTGACGGTGTCTGTGGAGGAAGGGGATGGATCTTGTTTGTGCTGAGCAGAGCTCGGCTCAGTGAAGTCGATGAAGCCAAATCAAGGGCAATTTCTGTTCGATGGAGCTGCGAGTTGGTCTCTCTGTAAAACCAGTGCAGGTTGTTTCTCTCGCTGACAGATGGCTCGAGGAAGGTAGGGGTGCCTTGTCATTTTCTCACACTTTGGCAACATTTTGTGTAGCTTCTCCTGTCAATAAAATCTCATTTGAATTGACCTGAATTGACAGATAACTATTGACTTGAACAAGAGATGGATCCAGTCAATAAGCTCTCATGCCTCAGGGCATAAGCCAGTCACTAACTCAAGGAAGGTTAGAAGGAAATATCCCTGATGTGTTGATTATTCCATAAAATTGTCCACTAGGAGGATTTATGGACATTTGGTTGCTCACAAATACAACATACAGGACTGTAGGGACCATTAACCTGTTCTAGTCCAACAGTTCTGAGGTTCTGCAACTCTGAGCATCTTTACAAGAATTGTAGAAGAAAAATTGACTATTGGCGGTGTTTAAAAGCTTGGAAAGAAGAATTTTGTTGTTGAATCTTAATCCATATACCAGAACCTGAGACGTTCTTTCCCCATTTTCCCTGTAGTTGTCCCACTCAGAGCTTCTGGCACCTGAATATAAAATAAGAGCTGAATTTTGTGCCTCATCCTTGTGCTTTTCACCCTGGAGCACCCGAGGTTAGGAGGAGCGAACTCCTTGGTTCCAACAGGTGGTGGGTGCTGGAGTTGTGGTCCCCCCCTGTGTGCTGTGTTTGCTCTCCAGAGGGTTTTTGGTGCTGTCCGAGTCCTGCCCTGACCCTTCAGGCTTTGGGAATCCCAGTGCATGGGAAGGAAGCTCCAGCAGAAAGAGCAGGGGTCAGCTGGGAGGTTGTTACCAAAGCGATGCCAAAAACATCCCCAGGAGCTCAACTACGGAGTGCCCCCGATGAAGGGAACGGCTTGGGCAGCCTGCAGAGCCCTGGGAGGGGAGCTCTGGGTGAACCCCTGGAAGGGAAGGTCCAGGTGAACCCATGGAAGGAGGGCTCAGGGTGAGCCCCTGAAACTCTCTGGGAGCCCCTCGGAGGGAAGTGGCATCCTCCAGGCCATCGACGGCCCCTTCTGTGGACTTGGGAAGAGCTGGGTCTGCTGACACTTCGTGCCCTCCATGTGTGAGGCGTGGGGAGAACCTGCCCGGCTGCCCACAGCCAGCCCTGGGGAGCAGTTCTGCGGGCAGGGCAGGCGGGGCTGGGCTGGGGCCGCGGGCCAGGAGCTGTCCCCGCTGTCCCTTTAAGCCACCGGCTGTCCCCGTGTTCCCAGCACGGGAGGCTGCCTGTCAGCAGGGAGCAGAAAACAGATTGTGACACAGGGCAGTGATTTTTTTTAACAATCCTATTATGAAAGACAGAGTGCTCCCATTTCCTTTGCAGCTTTTATCAAGACTTAAATTGCTGCCAAGGGAGAAGGGGGGGGTGAGGGGAACCTCACTGCTTTTATTTTATTTTTAATTTTTTTAAGAAAGGATTTTGCTTAGTTACTAAATTCCTGCCTAAGTCTCCTCCGAGCAGAGATCCAACAGTATCCCTATTAAATTATATAGAGCGAGTCCAGTCCTTGGCTGTCAGCGGGACCCATCAGTCCTAATTTATCGCCCCAGGAAACACAGTACAATTATGGTAATAAATAATAATAGGATTCAGTACATGACAACATGAATGATGGAGCCTCTCAGAACTCATTTACATTGCTTTGTGTTGCAATCATCCTGCTTCTAATGTAATGCCAAGCAAATGAGCCTTTTTGAATATTGTGCAATCTATTGCAAGTCAACTGGCACAAAACTCACTCAATAAATCATGTTCAAACACATGCCTCTAATGACAGGTAAATCAACAATGAAGTAATTGCATTTAATGTATTGAAATACTGGACAAAAACAGTGACCTCAAAGTGACTTTTTGGAGAAGGTTTGGTACAGTTGCAGTGGCAGAGGGGCGGTTTCTGTCAGGCCCTCCTTGCTCGGGTGCGCGCGTGAGCACCGATGGTCGCGTTCCCTGTCCCAGCCCGGAGCCTGGCGGGAGCAGCCTCAGCAGGGCCGAGCCAGGCTCAGGGATGGCTCCAGGGATGGATTCCCTGGATGAGCAGTGCCAGGGGCTCTCTGTGACGCAGCAGAGGCAGGTCAGCCCTGCAGCACGGAGCGGGGGTTCTGCCCTGTTGTTTCCAATTGACTCGGTTCAGTTTCCCCAATTTCCGTGTCCCATTGATTTCCACAGAAAAGGGAAAAGGGGTGTTGGACTGTGAAGCTGCTGGCACCTCCCCTCAGCCCCTGACGTGGTTTCTTGTGTGGTAGCGTGGGTTTCTGTTGGGTTTTGGGGTTGTTTTTTCCCTAGGAGGCTGGAGAGGGTGGGAAGAAGTGGCCTTAGCAAAGCAGTCCCTCGGTTGTTGCTGCCCCATAAAAACATGATACGAGCAGAGGAAACTTTTAAGATTCTGTTTGAAGGCTGATGAAGAAACAACTTTGCAGATTTTGGCTCCGAGTTTATTCCCTTACCCTTCCCTTGCAAGGGAATTTGGCAAGTGTCAAAGGTCTCCTTGGATTCTTCAGGCAATGGAAAGGTTTTACATATCCCCAGGCTTGACTGTCTCTGCTGATAGCTCCCATATGATAGAAACTGATTAGCAAAATGTCTAGAGCCAGGACAAAAGAACTATTAACTACGAAAAGAAAGAAAACAACGAGAAATTTCTGCAATTTCAGAAAATTGTTACCAGTTGTACCTGCCACCCCGTTTGCTCCGTGGCAGTAGGAATGTCAGGATACAATCACTCAGTTTTCCTGGACACCAGGACTCTGGGATCTCAGTTATAAACACTTCCAGTGTCGGTGCTGTGGTGGTTGTGCAGGGCTTTGTTGTGTTTCCTCCTCGCTGTTGGGATGGATTCCTGTCATCTCCGCAAGCGTGGCAGGTATTTGGCAACGTGGCTTCCTGCTGCCACAGCTCATNTCCCCGCTGTCCCTTTAAGCCACCGGCTGTCCCCGTGTTCCCAGCACGGGAGGCTGCCTGTCAGCAGGGAGCAGAAAACAGATTGTGACACAGGGCAGTGATTTTTTTTAACAATCCTATTATGAAAGACAGAGTGCTCCCATTTCCTTTGCAGCTTTTATCAAGACTTAAATTGCTGCCAAGGGAGAAGGGGGGGGTGAGGGGAACCTCACTGCTTTTATTTTATTTTTAATTTTTTTAAGAAAGGATTTTGCTTAGTTACTAAATTCCTGCCTAAGTCTCCTCCGAGCAGAGATCCAACAGTATCCCTATTAAATTATATAGAGCGAGTCCAGTCCTTGGCTGTCAGCGGGACCCATCAGTCCTAATTTATCGCCCCAGGAAACACAGTACAATTATGGTAATAAATAATAATAGGATTCAGTACATGACAACATGAATGATGGAGCCTCTCAGAACTCATTTACATTGCTTTGTGTTGCAATCATCCTGCTTCTAATGTAATGCCAAGCAAATGAGCCTTTTTGAATATTGTGCAATCTATTGCAAGTCAACTGGCACAAAACTCACTCAATAAATCATGTTCAAACACATGCCTCTAATGACAGGTAAATCAACAATGAAGTAATTGCATTTAATGTATTGAAATACTGGACAAAAACAGTGACCTCAAAGTGACTTTTTGGAGAAGGTTTGGTACAGTTGCAGTGGCAGAGGGGCGGTTTCTGTCAGGCCCTCCTTGCTCGGGTGCGCGCGTGAGCACCGATGGTCGCATTCCCTGTCCCAGCCCGGAGCCTGGCGGGAGCAGCCTCAGCAGGGCCGAGCCAGGCTCAGGGATGGCTCCAGGGATGGATTCCCTGGATGAGCAGTGCCAGGGGCTCTCTGTGACGCAGCAGAGGCAGGTCAGCCCTGCAGCACGGAGCGGGGGTTCTGCCCTGTTGTTTCCAATTGACTCGGTTCAGTTTCCCCAATTTCCGTGTCCCATTGATTTCCACAGAAAAGGGAAAAGGGGTGTTGGACTGTGAAGCTGCTGGCACCTCCCCTCAGCCCCTGACGTGGTTTCTTGTGTGGTAGCGTGGGTTTCTGTTGGGTTTTGGGGTTGTTTTTTCCCTAGGAGGCTGGAGAGGGTGGGAAGAAGTGGCCTTAGCAAAGCAGTCCCTCGGTTGTTGCTGCCCCATAAAAACATGATACGAGCAGAGGAAACTTTTAAGATTCTGTTTGAAGGCTGATGAAGAAACAACTTTGCAGATTTTGGCTCCGAGTTTATTCCCTTACCCTTCCCTTGCAAGGGAATTTGGCAAGTGTCAAAGGTCTCCTTGGATTCTTCAGGCAATGGAAAGGTTTTACATATCCCCAGGCTTGACTGTCTCTGCTGATAGCTCCCATATGATAGAAACTGATTAGCAAAATGTCTAGAGCCAGGACAAAAGAACTATTAACTACGAAAAGAAAGAAAACAACGAGAAATTTCTGCAATTTCAGAAAATTGTTACCAGTTGTACCTGCCACCCCGTTTGCTCCGTGGCAGTAGGAATGTCAGGATACAATCACTCAGTTTTCCTGGACACCAGGACTCTGGGATCTCAGTTATAAACACTTCCAGTGTCGGTGCTGTGGTGGTTGTGCAGGGCTTTGTTGTGTTTCCTCCTCGCTGTTGGGATGGATTCCTGTCATCTCCGCAAGCGTGGCAGGTATTTGGCAACGTGGCTTCCTGCTGCCACAGCTCATTGCCTGGAGCTGAAACCCTTCACACCCCACAGACCAAACTCAGGGCCGGGGTGGAGGTGGTTGTTTAGTTTGGGTTTTCCTGGGAATCTCACATAAAGCCGTGCTCTAAACTTCTGTAAGTTTTCGTTGCCGTTTTTGAGGGCTGCCACTGAAAAAGCCAGAGCTTTTGGGATGTGGTGGTGGGAATCTCAGCCTGGATAAAGGCTGAGCCGGGGTGTGACCTCGGAGGTGACGGAGGAGCCAGAGCTGAGGGTTGGTTTGAGCCCGAGATTTGGCTGGGGTTTGGCTAACCCGGATTTCCTGCAAGTGAGCGCAGCTGTGCCGTTAAATGCCCGTGACACAGACGTGACGTGCCCGTGACACACCCAGGACATGCCCGTGACATGCATAATCACATATGTGTAACACACGTGTATCACACGTGTCCCACACACCCCAGCTGGGTCCCAGCACGTGGCTCCCGTGGCGTTTCCTGGCAGGCACAGATTCCCTTTCTTCGCTCCCCTCCCCGATCCCATCCAAATGGATCCCCCATCCCATCCCATCCCATCCCATCCCAGTGAATCCCGTTAGCAGCAGGAGCAGCTCCCGCTCCCCTCCCGGTTCCTGGCTCCCGGGGCCCACGGTCAGCGCTGGCCGTGAGGGCCCGGCCGGGCAGTGATTGATGGCCGGGGGTCACCGCGCTCCACCTTTCCCACTGCAGCGCTGGAGCACACACACACGGCCCAGCTGGAAGGGAACAAGGGTCTGAACACGAGGAATAAAGGGCCGGGACCATGGGGAACTGCAGAGGGCCCCAGGCAGGATAAAAGGGAGGAAATGCTGCCCTGGCAGGCGGCTGCAGCCAGATTTGGGGTTCTGGTCCTTGTTCCCCCTGTCCCCACAGCAAATCCAGGGGAGCTGCTGCATTTACTGCTCTGGAGACAGGGAAGCGGCAGGATTTGGGGAATCTGGGATAGCGGCAGGGGATTTGGGAACTGTGAATGCTCCTTTTCCTTGGCTGTCCCTCTGCTGTCCGTCTGTCCGTACCCACCGCTCTGAGGACATTGTGCCGCTGCAGACTGAGAGGAAGGTCAGGGTTTATGAAACACTGGGAAACAGGGAATAAAGTGGATGTTCCTGGGGTCCCTGCAGTGAGCACACCTGCACCAGGGGGGCTGCAAGCAGGGCCTGGACTCAGGTCCTTTCTCTTACCATGTGCACGCCTGGTTCACCTGCAGGACCTTGTCTGTGCCCAGAAGTTTTGTCTTTTAAAAACATTCTTGAAGGCTCTCTCAGTGCAGTAAATCATTGTGAGAACAGAGGTTCGGTTTCAGGCTGGTTTAAGGTGAATTAAGAGATTAAGAGCAGCACCACAGCCTTTGTGCTGGGTTACTAAGTCAGTTAAAGATTATCCATTGACATGTCAGATGCATCATCACCTCGCTGTGATTCAGCAGTTGCTCTTCACAGGCACAAATGCAGATTAACGTGCTGGAACTCGACCGTTTCTCATTGAGCTTTAATACAACTTCACCTTTGTTTGCTCCGTGGCTCTGGTGACTCACAGCGAGGATGTCACTGCGTTTGAGTCTTTGCAAGAGATGTGAAATGTTGTTGTTGCCCTACTTTGCAGAATGAGGAGATTCAGTGAAAATGGGAGAAATCAGTCCAATAGCACTCAAGAAACTGGCAATAAAGAAGGCATGTCAGTCACTTGTAGGAACAGAGGGAGATTTTGGATTTAATTCACCTCAAATTTCAGTTGATTCTGCACAAGTGAGTAGTGATTTTTGATTCACTGCAGACAAGAAAAAATGCTGATTTTGCTGGCTGAGTCAGCTCTGAGAATCTGATTTGGCTGTGGCAAGGTTTATTCTTTTGTTATTATAACAAAATAAATAACAAAAAGATGTTCATCAGAAGGAAAGGTGAGGTCTTGCCCTGAACTGAGCTGTACTCTCTCTTCTGTGAGAGTGTGATTTCACACTGTGAGAGGCTCCTGTGTGTGAAGCCAGCTGGGTTTGAGATGGCACGAGGGAGGAAAGGAGAATGAACTGATGCAGTGAGAGTTTCCAGGACCTTCTGGAGCAGCGAAACGAAGTCTGCTCCTGTGAATCACTGGTTCACACTCAGCCTTCCCCCGGGGCCCTCCCCAGGCTCACACTGCCGTGTCCATCAGTCCTCAATGACTCAACGCTGTGCTTTGCTCTGCTTCCCTCCAGAGAGGGTTTTGCAGCCCAGCAGAGCCCACCAGAGGAAAGATTTCCTGGTAATCAGTCTGAATTTTCCTTCGCTGGCTTTCATCACGTTGCTAATGAGCTCTAACCCATTGGCCCGTTCCTCCTCGGTGAAATGGCCTTACAAACCCTCTTCCAGCAGCTCCCAGGGTCTCATTTCCTCACCAGTTACCCCTCCCGGTCTCTCATCACTCCCCATTTCTCTGGACAAGCCGTGCCCGAGCGTTTTTGGTGTTATCCAGCCCTGCTTCCCAAAGCCAGCGCCCTCGGAGCAGGGAGGTCACTCAAAGAATTTGCTGGAGCTTCAAAGATCTCGGGTCAAGATCCAGCAAACTCCATACCCGGGGAAATTGGGTTGCTAGGATCCCAAGATTGTTTATTATGCTCTCAACTTTAATTAGCTGTAAGTAACATCATGTCAGTGTTCTGCCACAAATGCTAAAGCTGTCAAGGCAATTTTACCGAGTCTGGCAGCTTAAATCAGAAACAAGAAAGTCAACATGTCAATAATGGATCTAGACATGATGGATATATTAAAGGGGAAACCTAAAAGTTCTGGACTTCATTATGCTGCCTTCAGCTCTGACAACGTGTGCCAGAGAAATCTGCACCTCGTTGGAAAAGCCCCTTGGAGATGCTGTTCCCAATTAGGGGGCACTTCTGCTCACGGCCAGGCAGTGGGTTTGGGCTGCATGTACCTCACAGTGTGATCAGGGGAAGGGCAGGGGTGGCAAGAACCTGCTCAGGTTCAATTCCTACAAATCGATCTGTGCAGGGAGGCAGGGTGTGGTGAGGCTGATTTTTCCCATGGGTGTTGAGCCTTTTTGAAAGCTTCCTTAGAAAGGGATGGACGCTTTGGCCACTGGAGGTGTCTGCATTTGCCTGTAGAAGGTTTTGGGCGTGAGCCTGAGCAGGGAGTCACGAGGAGATGATGGACCTGTGGCTGCAGGGGATGTGTGTGGGAGAGGGAAAGTGCAGGAACCAACTTCCTTTCTATTTCATTCGTTAATGGTTGTTTATTTTCTGACATGTCCCACTCGGAGTGTATTTTGGCTTGTGTGTTATACATATGTCTATGAAAATTAAGCAGATTTGCCATGGTCTGACAATGTTAATACTGCTCTGGAAATATAAACAGATGTTTTAGGAGCTCTCAGGTCTTGGGATCACCACAGCTGCGTGTGCATGTCAGGGGCTCTCCAGTACCTGGTGAGAAAGCATCCATGTGTCCTGAGGTGGGGCTGGCAGCAGGGAATGGCTTATTTTACACCAAATAATGGCTGACTCAGTGTTTGTTTTAAAATCTGGCAGTGGGATAGTTCTGCAGAGTAAAAGGACTAAAGAAATCCAAAGCTTTTATTGAAGCTGAACTGGCCTCTCACTTCAGCAAATTCCGTGTGCACCTGCCAAGTGTGGAGCTGCTGGAGACCCCACTTGCTGGAATAATGACTGCAGCTCCCCCTCAGCCACAGGCACAGAGCTCTGGGGCAGCCAGGACCCTGTGCCCATCGCCACCTCGGGCAGGGTGACAGACCCCAGCTGGGCTAGGAGCAGGAGGGACGGTTTTGGTGACAGCAATGCTGCTCCTGTGCTGCCATGGGCACCCACTGGGGCTTTCCACTCTCTGCTTGCCCTTCCAGTGCTGGGCAGGCTGGGGAGGCCCTCAGGGGGACATGGCCTCACCTTTTGGGGGATCTACAACCATTTGTGCTCAGAGTTTCAGTGCTGGGGTGTCCCTGCCCCCTCGCTGTAGCTGTGTACTGCAGGGCTGGTGCTGCTGCGTGACCCCTGTGGCTGCTGCCCCACCAGACCCTTCCTCCTGCTGCCTCTCCAAAGGCTGCTCCTGAAGTTTAGCAGCACTCTAAGCCCAGCACAGAATCAAATATTTGGCCCCTTTGCTCAAGCTTTGTTTCTCTTCCACGTTCGGCTCTCCCAGATGTTTTTGGTCATTTCCAGGTTGTAATTAATAATAATAATAAATCAGCATAGTCTGTCAGGGCTGGCTGTTTCCTGCCACCACTTGGATTAGAGGGCTCCGTGTTTTTCCAGATTTTCCAACTGTTGGTCAAGGGAAGCTGTCATGTGGGGGCTGCTGGTTAATAATAAACCCCAGCACATTCCTCCCTGGGAAAGTAACATCTTCACATCTGCTTTTGGGTGGAAACATCTGTCCTGTCCAAGGCCTGTCTGTCTTGAGAAGAGACAGGCATTGTGGGAGAGCACTCCAGCTGGGCGGGGGCTGGCTTCCCTCTCCCCCTCCCGAAATCTCTCTGACATTGACGTGCACCACGCAGCCAGCACTGTCCCAGCCTTTGCCAGGCATTTGTCTCTTGCACACAGAGCTGTGTGAGCAACCCGGGGGAAGTAGTGAAAGATGCAATTAAAAAAAAAAAAGAAAAGAAAAATAAAGTAAAGTAAAGAAGGCTGCTGCTTCTTAAGGATGCAAATATTTGAGCAAGGTGTTACCAACAGTGTGAGTGTGCAGGAGGGAAGCAGTTGGAGCTCAGGAAGGCTCAGCCTCCAGCCAGGGGTAACAATGAGCCAGTCCTGTTGTGAGTTCCTGACTCACACCGTTCCTGAGCTGGATTTGCACGTTCAGGGGACACAGCAAATATTTTGCTTTATCTTAATGGAGAAGCCAAGGACTCTCTCCTTGCAGCATCCCCTGGCTGTGAGCAAGGGACAGAGCCCGTGTGTCCTTGTCCCAGCCGTGCCAGATCCCGCGTGGTGGTGGAGGAGCCGAACACTGGTGAGCCGAAACGCTGTCCCTGGCTGCTGCTCCTGCCCCTCTGACCCTGCTGCACTGGGAAAGTGGCCAGCAGGGAAAAGAAGCAACCCTTCCCACGAGCTGGAAGGCCCAGGAAGGCTCCTCCAGCTGGGTGGGGATCTGGGGCTGCAGCAGCACTTCCCTGCTGCTCTCTGTGCTCAGGCAGCATCAGTGAAGCCAGGCTCCCCCACTGCCGGCCCTGGATGGATGGATGGATGGATGGATTCACACATCCGAGGGGGATTTCTGTCCCTGCAGCCGCCCATCTCTGGAGCAGGGCAGAGCATCCCTGGCTCTGGCTCTCCCCAGCCGAGTGCTGGCCCCGCGAGCTGCTGGTGGCATTTATTGCAGGAGCAGAAAGTGCTTGCCTCATCACGGGAGCAGCTGGAGACAGAGAGGCTTTCAAAGGCGTGTGACTGACCTCTACCTCGGCTGCCGGGGGCCGGGGATTGCCGACTCAGTGGAATTTTTTTCTTCTTCTCTCCGTCTCTCTCTGCCTCCCGTTCCTTTCCGCAGTGTCCTGACCTTGTGAGGCCTTGGTCTCCCCCCTATCCATCTCCCACCGTTCAGTCTCTCCTGTGAACTCATGCTGGGAGATTAATTGCCACTATCGCCCCTAATCCATCACACTTCCCAAAGATTGTTTTGACATCTAGTTAATTTTTGGCTGATGATTTATCAAATTCTTATTACCGTGCTCTGAAGGGGCTCATTTATTGTGTTGATTCATGGTAATGATAAAGGGGAACCTTTTTGAATTTTAACTACATTCCCTCATGTTCTTCCCAGCACAGCTAAAGAGGAAAAAGGGAAAAATATAGCTGGGGACTCTTAATTCAGAAAGTAAAAGGGGAGGGGGGAAAAAAACCCTCTCTCCTCCATTATTTGTTTGAGAGCCAAAAGTCCTAAAAGAGGTTAATATATATTAAGACATATTTTTAGAGTTCTGGTCTGGACTGTGTTTCAAGAGCATCCCCCCAAGGCTCTTTAAAACATTTATTGCCCTGTAATATTACCTAAATGTCTACTACCATTTTATTCAAATAGAAGTTAATGCTAAATGATGTCAGTCATGTACCAGTGGAAATGTAAAACATGTCTCTCTGCCAGTCCATATGGCAATTCCAGCTTTTAAAAGTACACAGAGAATTTTCTGCAACCCTTTATGTCATTCCCCCATCTTTGTTCCCACCTATTTTTAATTTGCTGCGCAGTTTTTAATAAGCCCAGATGGTAAAAGAAACACAGTAAATGGCCATTCTCTCTTTTCCTTCCCAGGCAGCTCTGGGAGTTGGAGCCCTTACATGGAGGGGAAGGAACGTAGCAAGGGGTGGACTGGGACTTGTTCGTGGTTTGGGGAAGGAGCAGAAGCTACACGTGGATTTGTACCTGGTTTGGGGAAGGAGCAGGGGGTCTGTGTGGATTTGTACCTGGTCTGGGGAAGGAGCAGGGGGTCTGTGTGGATTTGTACCTGGTCTGGGGGAAGGGAGATGCCCAGCTGTTGTAGAGGAGCTGCAGAGGTCCTGGCAGGACCTGGTGTGCTGCTATGGGGTTCCTGCAGATTAGGGCTGAGGACAGACACAGGTAGAGCCACTTGAGAGACCCTCCAAGGCCCCAAACCCACCGTTCCCCTCAGCCATCCCCTCCCACACGGGGTTATCCTGTGACAACGGATCAGGCCTGCCACAAGCTGGGATACGGTGCTCAGTTGGGGCCAATCCCCTATGGTGCTCACTTGGGACCAGTCCAACAGCCTGAGCAAGGCTGACATTTGCACCCCAGGGCCCTTCCGGTGCTCTCAGTAGCAGCTGTGTAAAGCAGGAGTAACCCTGTGCACCCAGGAGCAGAATCAGCCCCGCAACCAGCAGTGCAGTGGTGCAGCGAGCCCGGGGCAGGCGCTCACGGGAGATTGTTCATTTACATCACGCCCTCTCCTTATCTTTTATTTTTCTTCTTCTCTCTTCTTCTCCTCCCCTCTCGCCCCCCTTCCCTCCCCCTCGCCCTGTGCGCCTCTCGTTTCCCTGCCTCGCCGTGAGGTCACCGCGAGCGAGTGAAGGACGCGGGGAGCGGGGAGGTCACGCATTAGCGGGGCTGTGCCCGCGCTGCTCCGCGCGCCCGCGGCTCATCCATCACGGCCTCCACCACTCCATTAGGCCCCGCATGAAATATGCCCCGCTCTGGCTGCTGGGGCCATACATCTCCCGTCTAGACACCTTCCTGTTGTGTGAAGATCAATGCCACACGGTCATGCATCATGTGTCAGCCAGTAGCCCTCACTCTAATAATCGTGTCTATTCTCTAGTCTGCACTATAAATTATGGGCACTGGGAAAGTACTATATTATTCAGCAACCTTGGGCACTAATGGATTATTGGTTTAATGGCTGATAATGTGAGCTCCTTTTTTGGCTGGATCCTACCTTTATTTATTTATCTTTTTTCATGATTATTATTCTGAGTGATGGCTGATTTGGATTCTTATCCAGAGGCTTTCACCCTTGCAAAGCAATTATAATAATAAAGCCCTTTGACCGTGGGCCTGCTGTCCTGGCTCTGGCTTAATAGAGAGGCTTCTGCTGAAACAAAGTCAAATATTCATCCTCCCCTCCCTGGCTTGTCTCAGCTACTGAGCCCCCATCCTGGGATGGGGCCTCCAGCAGGAGACTCGAAGTGAGGATCCTGGGATGTGAGCCCAGGCTGGGTGCTCAGGGCAGTCCCAATCCTCCCTATGCCCCACCAGCCCCTCATGGTCACCGCCAAAAACTGAGGTGGCTTCTCCCAGTTGTCCCAGTTCACCTTGTGCTGCTCCTGACCGTACCCTGCATCTCTGGGATGGCAGAGGGGGACGAAGCCCACGAGGAGGAGGCAGATGGAGGGTGGTGGTGAAGCCAGAGGGCCGGCAGTGGGACACGAGCAGTCGCACGGGCGGCATTAATTGCCTGTAACGAGTGTAACGATGCCGTGTTGCTGAGCCGCGGCTCCCGCACGTGTCAGCTGCTAATTTGTTGCTGTTTGTTTGTACATGACAGTAATGTGTTTACCTCATTAGGGGATGTCAAAGTTCCCCAAATCTGGAGCTGGGAGATGGCAGATTCCCTGCGCTGACACGCGGAGGAAGCGGGAGGCAGGAGCGGGGTTTGGCGGCGGGGCCGGAGGATGTGGTGAGGCAGGCGTTAACCCCGGAGCAGCACAGGCAGCACACCCTGCCCTCGCTGCTGCTGCTGCCGCTCCCAAATCCGGAGCCCATGGATCAAACCGTGGCAGTTAAACACCCTTTGATACCACAGCGAGGACCATGATGTAAAACCCGTGAAAGCTCTTAAAGCAAGGACATGAGGAAGAATGGGCATATAAAGAGAGGGGATTAGGGAGCAGCCGCAATCCATCACCGTCGGCTGCTCGAGCCGCAGCCAGGCCCTCGTGCAGCTCCTCATTGAGCGGTGTCTTCCCATTAATTATGATTAAACTACCCTACAGTTAGTTGTTCCTTCATTTGTAAAATGAACCTGTTTTCCACCCAGTTCTAATCTTGGCTGTAATTATCCTGACGGTGGAGGAGTCACTCCAAGAGCCTTTTCTCCACTCCCTGATGCATTTGAGTCCAACCAGGATTTGTAGCTCTGTCCTGGAGCTTCTGCCCAGAAAGGAGGTTCTGGGGGGCTTGGCCACATCCAGCACCCCTTGCTGGGGTGGGGATGGTGTGGACACCACCTGAGGCCCTGGATCTTGCTGACCTCGGCCTTTCCCTGTTCCATGGCATTCGTACCTGGCTAATTTACGGGATCACTCTGAGAATTAATTAGTTAAATTTGTGCAGGTTATTCTGAAACTTATTATTATACTAGAGGCTGTTGCTGCCTATGTTTTCTGCCAACGCATCACATTTCCCACCTTCCATGTGAATGAATTCCTAGGATACTGTCCAAACTGACAAGAGGAGCAGGAAATGCCTCCTGCGAGGGCCGGAGGAAGTTGTTAGGAAATTAAAGGAGCAATTTGAGAGCTGCAGCTTTTCTTTCGCTGTATGAGAAAGCAATCCCCGTGTCCCACTCCCACATCCTCTGCTCTCCAAGATAAGCCAGGCCGTGTTTTCTCAGCCCCTGACGTGCTGGCAAAGCCCAGGGTGGCTGGCAGTGCCAGTGGCTGTCCCCTCCCCACAGCGTGGCCGTGCCCCTGGAGCAGGCTGGAGGCAGGGACAGGAGCCTGAGGGGTGGGGGCAGGAGAAGGGTCTGCCTGAGCTGGGCCGGGGTCACTCTCAGCACATGCTGGGAATCCCTCAGCAGCTGGTATCTCCCACAGACAGAAGGAATATCTCAGGGAGCATCTCAGCAATCAGCTTGACGGGGGCAGCTGGTTCCACTTCCTTTGAGACACAACTCCGGCACCGTTTGACTCCGCTGATCAGATAGGAGCTGCATTACAAGGCAATATTGTGGTTTCCCTTAATGTCCTGCCAAACTGCATTTATCTTCTCATTGCTTCCCCACCCTCCCTGAGAAAGCCTGCTCAGGTCACAGCATGGAGAGAAAGCCATCCCTGGGAGGAGGAGGATGGAGCCCTGATGCAGAATCTGGGCTGATAAGCGTGTTTTATATTAGTCAGGAATGAGGCACAAGAACTTAATTAGATGTGCTCCGACTGCTTCGGTGTACAGAGGTCTCGACCTACAAGTGAGAACACTTAGGAGGCTGAAGCAGTGGTTGTAAAATCCTGGAAGGCTCGTGACTACTATTTCCAAAAACATCAAAACTGTGGCTAAAAAGAGGCAGTGCTGTGAGTATGTAAATCCAAGGAGCAGGCCAGTGTGATGGAGCTGGCTGAGGGCTGCATTTGAGGGTTGGAACAGCACTTTAATTCCAGCTCTGCGGACAGAGGGGGCTCCAGGAGCTCCTGACTGGGAAGGGGGAGTAGCTGGGTAGTGCAACACAGCAGAAAACTCCTGGGCTCAGCCTGGGTGGTGAAACGTGGCAGGAGGGCTTCCATCAGCTCGTGGGCCAGAGGAAGGATTGTGCTCCAGACTTGGGAAAGGCACTGCAGGGAACAGCCCTGCGCAGGCAAAGGACACGGTGGGAAGAGCTGAGCCCGTCTCTCTCTCTTCAGACCAGTGAGGAATTGCAGCAATTTGTCCGTGAGCCTCAGCAGAGCTGTGCAGGGCTGCTCCCGTCACCCCGAATCAGCTCAGAAACAAAGAGCAGCAGCCCCCCCAGACCCCGAGCAGCACCAGCCAAAGCCATGGCTTGGCAGTGCCAAGTGCCATCAAGCATATGGCCAGCGAGGGCACTTTGTCATTTCTGCCTCGCAGGACTGAAACCCTGAGCTGGCAGCTTCCATCTGCAGCCCAGCCCATGGAGAAAGGCTTCCCTCACGCAACCTCTGCGGGCACCCCGGGGAAAAAGGGACCCGCTTTCCCTAAAAATTGGTAAAAGCAGCTGGGCCGGGGTTGGGTCGGAGCACTGGGCTGCAGCAGGTTCAGGATGTGCTGGCAGCCAGAAAGTTGTGGCCGTGGAGAGGGGGGCTCAGCTCTGAGGGGCTGCACGTGGCCGTGTGCCAGGATTGATTAGACAGAAAATCAGGGACAGCACTCACACCTGGGCTGTGGAGGCACAGGCACACACAGAGCCACTACTGCCACCTCGGTATAGAGAACACCCACCAGTCACCTTTGTCAGGCTTCCTGGGAGCTGACAAGGGTTATTTTGGGGCTACACGGCATCCCAGTACAGGTGTGTGTGGAGAGAGGAGGGGAAAAAGCTGGAGAAGGAAATGTATTGACATCTCCCAGCTCTCTTTTCTCTGCTGCTCCACAGAGCTCCTGAAATTACTTCTTGCCACGGTGATGGAGGGCTTGCAAGGCTTGGTGAGATCCTCCCTCCATCTTCACAAGGCCACAGTCAGAGAAAGAGAGAAAAGACAGTGGGAACCTCAAAATCCCCAATCGTATTTTTCCATTCCCTTGATCCCAAGCCGAGGCCCTGCACCTGCAGAAATCCTCAACTATCACATTTCTCCTGCTCCGGATGATAACGAAGATAATTGTTTCATCCACTTTGTCAAGCTGAAATGAAAAGAGGGCAAAGCAAAATGATGCCATCATAAATCATCAGGCTGAGACAGCAAAAAAAGGACAAGATAGTGACTTCATTAAGGGTTATGTATTGTGTCATTAAGTTGGCAGGGGTCACCTTTCATGTCACGCAGCAGCCCCATGATGCATTGCTGGCTCCTCTTTCCAATAAAATTAAACGTAGATGTAAAACTGATTAGGCCGTGTTTGCCTGGGCCCAAGGCAGGGAACTGCGCCGGGAATAATTGATACAAGATCGTGGCTGATTTGTAATGGCAGCGATTTCTCTTCCTGGTCATTTCTCTGCTGACCTTGCCCATTAAAATAAGCCCAGCTGCCTTGAAAAGAGAGACGCTCGTTCCACCCTTCCTCCCCCTGCCCGAGCCACTTGCCTGGAATTCATTTCCTCCCTCGCTTTCCTTGGGATTTCTCACTCCCATCGCTGCCGGCCACAGGCTGCCCGCAGCCTGGGGTGAGAGCAGGGACAGCCCCTCGTGTCTCCAGGTGCCACTGGTGACACCCTGCCCCTGTGCCGGTGACATCCCTGCTCCTGCTCTGCCCTCCTGACTGGTGGCAGATTGATCTTTAGCTGTCCCAAAGCCTCTGTTCCCCTCCCTGTGCCCTGTGCGGGGCAGGGGATGCTCTCCTGGGCCACAGAACCTCCGAGGGCACAGCTCCCACAGGGGCAGGTGGTGTTCTGGGGAAGGACCTGTTGGGGCCATCAGAACCTCCCCAAGACAGGGCAGTGAAGGCCTGGACCGCGGCTGTCCCGTGACTCCTTCTAGTGGCAGGTGGGATTGGGATTGGAACTGGATGATCTCTAACCAAAACCATCCCAGGACCCTCGGATTCCTGGCAGCTGCAAAGCACAGTTCAGTGGTGGCCCTGCTGTGCTGCCCACCCTGCTCCAGGAGGTGGAACCGGGCTGGAAGATGGAGAGAGGGGAGGGAGGTGGGAGCTGTGTCAATCCCTGCTGGAGGTTCCCACAAAGCACTGACCCCTGAGGCTGGGGCACTCCAGACACCCTCGTGCTGTGGAGCAGGAGCTCATAAATGTGTCCAGAGCTGGCTCCATGCCCTTCGGTCCATGGCTGCCCTTTACGTCCCCTTCCCTTCTCCTGCAGCATCTCCAGCAGCCCGGGGCCCACCTGCTCTGGTTCCATCGGGGTCTCTCTGGGGCAGCGTTTGTTGCTGTGCCCGAGGAGCCTCAGCAGATTTACCTCCCAGGTGAGCTCAGGCCAGGGATGAAAGTGGAGGCGGGCACGGGGATTTTAACTTGGGCTTGCGCTTCCCCTCGGGGAGCTGGAAGGAGGAAAAATGCGACGCTCACCCGAAACCCAGCTCCAGGTCTCGAGGAGAGCTCGATGTGGGTGGCTTTCAGAGGGATTATTTATCCACTTAGAGCTAAATATGTGTTTACATGGTCTGATGGAGTGGAACTCTTACTTGTATCAACTGTGCCTCGTTCTTGATGCCTTTTGGCCAAGATTTTCTTAAGTGGCCACTGGATTTGGGACACTCTGCTTAAGAGAGGCCCTGAAAGGGCCCAAGTTTCTGAGCACAGTCACTGAGCTGCTGGGAAACCAAGTGGCTGCTAAGGTGCCTCGAGGTGGACGGTTCAGAGAGTGGAATCCTCTCTCCGGTCACAAAGAACTCCTGGAAATGCCAGCCCTGGTCCGGGATAAATTCTCAGCTGTGGGATGCTGTGGGTGCTCCCAGGGAGGGACCCCGGGCAGGACCAGGTGAGGACCCGACCCAAAGGAGCTGAGCCCCCCCAAACACCCCCGAGCTGAGCCCAGGCAGGGTTTGAGCTCCCCCTGCTCGTTTCCCTCACCCTCAGACGGGGCAGGGAACCTCGGAGCTGCCAGGGATTGACGGAACCGAGCGTGCCCACAAGGGCAGTGCCAGGCAGCAGAGCAAATACCCCGCGCTGGAGCCCTGTGCGAGGAGAACCTTTAGGGACACAGAACCAGTGAAACAAACGCAGTTCCGTGCGCCAATCCCAGAGATATGGACTAAAAATACATAGAGGGAGAGAGCGAGCGTGCGCTGCAGAGAGAATGCAAAAGCCTTTCAGATGGGGAAGCAAAAGCCACTCATTTCCCACACAATAACAAACCTGGGGGGAACAAAGGAGCTGGGACCTCGTGCCATAAACAACCAGGGAAACACAAACCTTTCTGGGGCGCAGATGGCTGCTGCTTGGGTTTTATTTTTCTTTTCTATACATTTGACAGCTAAATTCAGTCATTTGTGAACAACGTGGCCATAAAAATGAGTAATAATGATTGGAGGTATCTTACTCTTGGTTTAATGGGCTCTGGGGTGATGCTGAGGAGCTGCTCCCACCCTTGGGGGGCAGAGGGGGTTCGATGCCGGGCCGGGCCCTTGGTGGCTGCTCACAGGGCTCCTGCAGCAGAGCCGCACCAGCTGTGGATGGGGTTATGCAGTTCTGGCTCCAAACTCCAAATTAATGCTGTCCTCAGCTGCACTGCCTCAAATTGGATTGCAAAACCCTGTTGCTGACACAGCTCGGAGCGCTGTGCTCCCCCCCCGGCCAGAGGGGTGGGCTCGCACAGATTTTATCAGCTTCCCAACTTCTTCCTCATTAATTATTTCAGTTCTGTCAAACTTGAGCAGAGGGTTTTTGCAGCTCCCAGAGAGAGTTGGGGCCTCCTTGCCAGCCTTAATTGCTCATGTAAAACTCTTACTGAGAGACTTTCAGAGGAGTAAAGATGAATCTTCCAGGACCTGGGAGGGGCTCCAGGCTTCTCTGCAAGGGTTTCAGTCTGTTCTCCACAGACTCGCTATAAAACCTGGGGGAATCAAAAAAATCCCCTTTACCTTCCCAGAGGAGATGCTTTACCTACATAAACTGCTTCGAGCTCCTCAGATTAAGGAAATTCAAGGTGATATTGTTTATTTTCAGAGCTTTTACACACTGAGCACTGTGTGAGCACCTCGTTATTGCCACCAGTACCAATTCTGGGAGTAGAGGAGCTGAGTGGCAACAGCAACACAGAATCTAAATATAGAGAACATCTAAACCACAAACTCCATCCTCAGCACTGTAATTTTAATGAGATTATGTTTAATCCTTCTGTAGACACTTCTGCCAGGGCAGCACAAAAGAACGGGGTTTGTCTGCATCCACGTCCCACAGAGCTGAGCACTTTGGCCCCACTTTCAGGAATCTCCCCAAAATCACCTGGCCGAAGATGGCTCTGGCTGGAGCAAAGGGTATCCAAGGGATGCCTCTGCCTGGTACTGAAGGATTTGTTGGCTTGGGGCTTGTTTAGGGACACATCCCAAAGTACACAGGCCAGAGCTGCACATCAGCTGCTGACTGACAGGATATTAGACAATACTGAGAACTAATCTGGCTCTGGCAGGGAGATTTGCCAGGCTGGAGGACTGAGAAAAGCACCATGAGCAGGAGATTCAGCTGCTTTGCTGAGGATGGGAATTAATTGTTTGGTGAAAAGGCAGGGGGAAAAACCCAGCCCTGATGTCTCGAGTCCTGTTTTGAGGGCTTGAACTGCTCCCAGCTCAGTTCGGTCATTCTGGGGTGGAAATTGTCCTAAAACTCCACGCTGAGGCACACTTGGAGTAAAGCCTTTGCTTCATTCAGCACCAAAGTCTCGTGCTGAGCCCCAGGGAGGACCTGTCCCCTCCCTCCGGGCGCTCCAAACCACCGAGCAGCGATCCCCGGGTGTTCCCAGGGGTCAGAGCTGTGCCAGGGCTGGGCACGGAGCCCCCGGTGCCCCTGGGCTGAGCGGGGCGCGGCAGAGCGCAGAGCTATCCGTGCACACCTCTGAGCTCCCAGCCTTTAGAAAAGGCACCCCCAGAGATGGGAAAGGGCCGGAGGGAGGAGAGGGAGCACGGACAGCGGCTCTCACCGCCGCCTCTTCAGCGCCGTTTGTCACCGAGCCGGGGGACAGCGGGGAGGCAATGGGGATTATTAAGCAGATCAAATGTTAAGGTAACGTTTTGTGCCACGCTACATTCCACAGGCTGCCGAGGACAAGGGATTATCCAAGAGGGAGCCAGGGACGGCTCTGATGAGTTCAATTAGTGCTTTGTCCACGGGCCAGGGATCTGTGGCTCGGGAGAGGCGGCTGCAGCTTTCCTGCCGCCCTTCCCTGGGCAGGCAGAGGGAACACAAAGCTCTCGGGGCTGGGCTGTGCCCTCGGCTCGCCAGCAACAATGTCCTGCAACAGCTCCCGAAACGCGCAGGAGTTCCACTGGAGGGGTACCAGGCAGCAGCTTATCAGCAGCTTATCAGCAGCAGGAGGGGCAGGTCCAGCGATCCCTGCTCCCCGTGCCAGCCAGGAGATATCCCCGCACAGCTCCACTGGGTGCCACAACCCCTCCGCCTGCTGCTCCCCCGGCCGTGCCACAGGCAGGAGGGTGAGCTCTGATCCCGGAGTGATTTTTCTTAATGTCTTTATATAGATGAGTTAACTCAAAACCTTTCCAACATAAGCATGTTTTTCTGTTCCTTCATCCTGACCTTGGCATTTTCTTTCTCCACTCCAAGTTCTCTGCTGTCCTCTGGCCAGCTTTGCCTCTCATTTGTCAATGTTATTATTGAATTTTCAAATGCCAGTAGTGCACATAAATCAATGGCTGGCTTCTCCCCAGTGGCATATCCCTGCCACGTGTGGTCATTCATTTTTTTTAATAAGTCCTCCTCTCCTTTCACCCATTTATAAAAATGCATCTTGTTCTGCTGCCGCCGTCCATCATCCGGGGAGTCCAGCTATTTGTTGCCCCTGAGTGCTTATTCATCAACGTTTTCAAAAGCAAAATCACTCTTCGCCTCCTGCTCTTATTGTGCCATCAATCTCGACTGGGGATCAATAAACCTGGCTTTGGCAATTTTTCCCCCACCGCTCCGGCTGCCTCTCCCAAAGCCTGGCCTCCGGATTTGCATTTTTAACTGCTCCTAGGAGGGGACGGTGGCAGTGGGAGGAGCAGCTTCCCCCGCTCCCCGGGCGGCATCACCGTCCCAGCGTCACCATCTCACCCTCTGTCCCTTGGCTTTGGCCCCAGAGCTGGACACGGGGACAGGAGAACCGCGGCCACAGCGCTGGCACACGCGGGAGCCCCGGGGAGCAGAGCTGGGTGAATGTTTTCCTCCCAAACATCATTTGAATGAAAAATAGCTTTTCCCCGAGAACTGAAATTTCTGTTGAAAAGTGGTTGTTGTTTTTCGAGAACAACAAACAAACCCAAAAACCTCTTTCTAAAAAACTTTCCTCTTTCAAATACACACTTAAAAGGCTGACATTTATTTTTGAAACTGTCTCCAAGAAAGCAGACTATTTTATTTTTTGACCAGAAATGTTTTCCAAAGCTGAATATTTTCACAACTTTTGAAAAAGCTAAATGTTGCAGTTATCAGTTTTATCTTTTTGTCAAAATTCTAAAAAAGAAAAACCCTTTCTGGAGCTGAAAAGCCTTTCAGCAACACTGATCATCTCCTAAAATTTTCCAAGCTTATCTATGCAAGCAATGGGACTTTCTGACTTGTGGCATTGTCAGACCCAGGTGGAGCCTGCAGGGGCTGGGGCTCCAGGCTCGGGGTTTGTCACCTCCAGGGTCCTTCCTTGGACTCTCTCCAGCCCGTCCATGTGAGGGGGAGCCCAGAGCAGGACCCAGCTCCGAGGGAAGGGTCCCCTCTACCCTGCCTGGCACAGCCCAGGTGCCCAGGACTCACTGCTGGCTCGGCTTGGTGCCCACCAGGACCCCCAAACTCTGTCCCCAGTATCGCCCAGTTCAGGGCTTGCTCCCCACTGGGAGCAGGACTTTGCCCTTCCAGCCCTTTCCTTTCCATGAACCCTTCCCTGAAGGTTCGGGGGCAGCTCCTGCCCCAACGTTCTCCAGCCCAGGCGGGAAGCAGCAGATGGAACTGCGTGCCAAGGCAATAAATTCAGGCCACAATCAGTAACATTTTGTGGTTTGACACTTAATTGATTAACTAATTTGAGGCAACAAGATTTAGTGTAGCTGCAGATTAGTGTCGAAGGGATAATTAGGGCTGAGCTGCCGCTTCCAGAGGCGGCGGCCGCGGTTCAGAGCCGCAGGAGCAGAGCTGGGGCTGAGCTGCCAGGGAGAGGCCCTGGCTCAGCACCCAGGGATTGCAGCAGAAAGGTCAGGCACTGACTTATCAGCATAGACAAAATCCCTTCCTATAATGTATGTGTTTATTCTCAAATTAAATATATTAATGTATTATTTGTTCTTAAAATGTCATTCAATAGATGGTGGGCTTAGGTTTCCTGGCAGACCTTTGAAGCTTAAAGAGTAATGTAATAATAGCACATTAATCCATAAGCTACACAGGCTGCTCCCTGCAGACCCCAAACTCCACAACTGCCTCCCGAGCTCTGAATTTGCTGCGTCTGCTTCTAGGAATTTCTGTCTAACAGCAGCAGGCTTGGTGGAGCCTCTCCTGCCAGCTCCAGCCCCAAATCCTGCATTTCTGCCCCCGTCACCCTCCGGGCACCTGCAGGCGCTTTCCTGGGCACAGCCCGGCGTGGCCGTGCCCCCGGCCGTGCCCATCCCTACTGGGCTGGTGGCTCCACGTCCCTGTCCTGTCCCTGCTGAGAGCGGGGCTGCCGAGCCAGAGCTCGGTTTGGGCCAAGCCCCAGCTTCAGCGAGAGGAAATGCTGCATTTGGACTTTTCCCCAGGCTGAATTCTTGGCACAAGCAAATCATCTCTTGGAAAAAAAGGAAAAAAAAAAAAAATTCCTCTTGAAAGAATGTCTCCATCTCTTCTCCAAATCACCCATCCATCTCTCTGTTTGTGTGTCTAGAGCTGATAGCTTGAGAGCTATTGAAATGCCAAACCTGATGTTTTGGAGAGCTTGGAACCCATCTCTGAACTGCTCTGATTTTAATTCTGCAAGTCTTAATACTTGATTGACAAATACAGCTAAACAATCCATCATCCATCTTATCTGAAAAATGTAACCTTTTTCTGTTTATGGAACACGCACATGTGGAACATGTTTTTCTTTCACTCTCTATTTATCCCATTTACTCGTGGCACTCGGATCTTTTCTTTCTGCACTGGTTTGGGCTGGCTCTTCCCACCTTCCCGTGGCGCCCCTTCCACCTCTGAGCCCTGCAGAACACAGGGGGGGAAGCAGCATTGAGAAAAGAGGCCTTGGAGGTGTCCCAGGGGACAGGAGGGGAAAGGAGCTTTGTGCCCACATCTCCTGGGACCCCAGCGGGGGCACCTGGGCGGGTGGACCCCCCACACCTGGGCACCAGCCAGGCTGAAGTGCCCCCTCCAAGCCCTCACCCAGGCTGGCAGCAGGGATGGAGGAGCTGGGAGCTCTCTCCAGTGTCCCCCCAAGGGGTTGTGGCCCCGTTTGCTTATCCCCAGGGACAGACTGGGCTTGGCCTCTCGCCGGAGCCCGTGGGTGCTGCCAAAGTGACAGGAACAGATATTTTGTTCATTTTCTCACCTCTTAAGATAAATGTGAATCTTCTGTTGTTCAAGGCAGCCTTGGTGGGCTGCCAGCACTGCGAGAAAATCCAACAAAAATTGATGTTGAGAGCTGCTCACCACTGTGGATGTTGTCACTAGCAGTGCTGGCAATTATTAAATTGGAGTTACTGCTGCAATGATGGCAAAAGTAATGGTTGTTAACTGCGAAGGCAAATTAACACCTTCTGCAATTTCACGTTTGGGGACAAGTGTAACATCCTGGAGATGCTGGAAGAGCCAGGGAGGGAGCTGAGCTGGGGACAATCCACACACTTCCAGCCTCCTGCAACCCTGCTCCATCCCAATCCCACCCAAAACAGCTCCTCTGCTCTGAGAGAGGCTCAGCTCTGCTCGTGCATGGAAATATGGAAATAAATATCTGCTCAAACCAGTGAGTTTGGCAGGAGGGAAATTCCTCCCCCCTCAGCTTCCCAGAAGTTCCTCTGCTCTCCTTCCCACCCCGCTGGCGAGGACAGCAGAGCCCAGGCTGTCCCCGAGGTCCCTCCCCAGCAGGGCAGGACGGGGTGGCCCCGTCCCCTCCTGGGGTGACCCCGGACCACGGAGCCGGAGGGGTCACCGAGGAAACATGCTGGGATCCTTCTCTCCAGCCCTTGTAATGGCATTAGCAATGACTGTTTCTTACTCAATCATACTCCCAAAGGATTTTCAATAAACTTTTTATGTGCCATAACTGTTACATTAAATAAAGCTGAAAGTATTGAGTAAACTGACTGTAAATCACTTTAGATGCCTTGGAATTACATTAAGTGTGAGAATTATGGATCTTTTGCTGCTTGCAGAAACAGAGAGACGACAGAGCCAGAAATTTTTATGCTCCCAACCCTTCTGAAGGTTTTTTAAAATTATTTTCTTATGCCATACAAGGGGCTTCTCCTCCTGTCAGGGGCGTGTTCAGGGACACGTTGGGGCCGGGTCCCATCCCTGGGCTGCAGGACCCTGGGTGCCGTGGAAGTTCTCCCTTCCCATCAAGCTGGCTTGGTTTCCTCAGCCTGGAGCTGGTAATGAAATGCTGGGCAGGGGCTGCTTTAGCAGAGCTGAACAGGCTGCGAGGTTTTATTGCATCAGGAGTGATTTTCTGCTCAGAGCCCGACAGCCAATGCCTCAGCAATACAAATATGTGTTTTGATATCAATAAATGCTGAGGAAACATCTTCTCCTCTCCCCTTCAGGTACCACAGGCTGGGCCTAGGCAGGTGTCACTTTTAATGTCCCACGGAGGAACAGGATTTAATAAAAGCACCACAAGTGCCCTGAGCTGAGGGTGGGGATGGGAAGAGGAACCAGGGGCTCAGCCTGGGCCAGCAAAATGAGCTTTTCCTCCCTGGGAGCTCCAGGGGAGCAACATAGGAGCAGGTTTGTGCTTGAGGGCCTGAATCCTGGAGATCCTGGTGGGGTGGGACTGTCGAACCCCCTCCTCACAGCCAGCAGCACAGCAGGGGCTGGGAGCACAGAGCTGAGGCCACCCCTGAACCACAGCCCCAAGGGCCACATCCACCTCATTTGGACAGTTCCAGAGATGGGGACACCCCTCTGTCCTCCATGGACAGCCCTTTCCATGAAGGACTTTTCCCTAGAGGCCCTTTCTGCTCCTCCTGTCCCTTTTTTATGGGGGAGACAAGAGTGACCCCCATCGTGTCACACCCCCAGCTCCACCAGAGCCACCTGGGCAGAATCAGCTGCCGTGGGGGCAAAGGATCCACAGCTGGGTGAGGATAACGAGGAATTGCCAAATGCAAATCACCTGGGGGTCGTTGTGCTTGCCCCAACCCTAATTAGCGTGTGGGGGGCGGTTGGCAGGAGCTGTAACCTGGATATTGTCACTGCTTTCTGCAGGGCTGAGCGTTGGAGCTCTGGGGATTTGCCCTTTTTCTCTTTTTCCTTTATTATTTTCTGTTTTAAGCACAGTGAGAGACGAATGAACAGGCTCCCACTGCTCTGAGCAGCACCAAGGTGACTGCTTGGCAGCCTGGAAAATCTCCCGTTGTCCCTCCTGGAGTCAGAGCTTGACCTTAAGAAAATTCCTGCCGGTTTCTCCGAGGGAACGCGTCCCTGAGCTGCTGCAGGAGCCTGTTTGCCACAGGTAACGCTTTTTACTCGGGATTATGGGTTGTGTGTTTGCCACCAGGCATAAAAATTCACCGCCTCTCCCGTGATGCTGCAGCTTTGCGCGGGAGCAGAGCGATGTTGTTTTTCCATTTGCTGCGTCTGCCTGGGACCACAGAAACATCAAGGTCAGAGCAGAAAGCAGGAAACAACCCAGCAACGGCCTGTAAAATCACAGGCTTGCTGTTTTTAGTGCTGGCTCCCCACAATTTGGTGTGGATTGCAGGTGAGCTGGGGCTCGGGAAGGTGGCAGCCCCAGCGCTGAGAGCCTGAGTCAGCTCTGGAAATCATGTGCTCACCTCAAATAATGAGATGCTCCAGCAGCAGCAGCATGGGGAGGTGTTTGCTCAAAGCCTCTGGGGATTTTCCAAGCTTTGTTCCACCGGTTTCTTCCCTGTGATGGTTTCATTTTGGCCTGAGAGCAGCGAGGGTGCTCAGGGCCCTGGTGTGGGGCCGCAGGGGAGAGGCTGAGGAGACTTCCCTGGGTCGGGTGCTCCTCGGGCTCTCTGTGCAGCCAAAGTGGGGAGTGAGGGGCCTTGGGGGCTGCTGAGGCTCCCTCCCAGCATTGCTGTGCCCACAGGGCTCCACAGATGCGATTTTGGGGGTTGCTGGCTGGGCAGCCCAGGTGTGCTGGGAGCTCCTGGGGTCACTGGGCTGCTCTGGCCCTTCCTCAGCCTTTGTGTCCTGCTTTAGAGCTCAGTTCTGACCCACCCGGGGCTGTTCCTGCCCCAAAGCACCCCCGGGTGTGCATCCATGGGATGAGGGGGCTCCTCTGAGACAGGAAGGTGTTCGGGAGCTGCTGGGCTCTCTCTGCCACCAATCCAGTGCCCCTTGAGCTCCAAACTCCAGGAGCAAGAGCCCAGAAACCAGGAGGAGAATCCCCCTCCCTGCTGAGTGTGTGTTTTTGTGCAGCAAAGCGCTGTGAAAAAGGCGCTGGATTACAGAAAGCACAGCAGTGCCCTGCTCTTCTGGCCCTCGGTGAAGGCAGTGGGGTGCAGCAGAGGAGCAGCTCCCCCTCCCCCGCTCTGTGCCATTCGGTATCAGAAGGAATGCTCGTTTCAAAGCCACATCATTTGTCAGCCCCGGGGTTAGGGCTGCGCTGGTACCTCGGGCACCCTCCCCGCTGCCGAGTTCCCGTGCTCTTTGTCTGGAATAGTTGTGATTTTGTGTGGTGGGACTGAAGTAACTTCTGCTGTGTCTCCCAGGTTCTTGTGGTGCTGGAACCTGCCAGACCCCTCCTGGGGAGGAGCAAGGGCAGAGCCACTTCCAAAGGGAAGGGAAGTGAAGGGGGGAGGGCTGTGTTTTGGAGAAACACATTGTTCTTTTTTCGATTTTGGAGGGGTTTTTGGCATTTTGGGGGTTTTTTAAGGAACTGGAGAACTGTGCAGAAATTGAATCAACTTTGCTTTGCTGTTTTAACTTTGCCGTTAACTTTGGTCATCATGGGTCTTGAAAATTTCTCTTTCCTGTGAAATC
The DNA here is from genome assembly GCA_013399195.1 of Dicrurus megarhynchus. Taxonomy (NCBI): domain Eukaryota; kingdom Metazoa; phylum Chordata; class Aves; order Passeriformes; family Dicruridae; genus Dicrurus; species Dicrurus megarhynchus. The sequence continues at coordinate 586,144 of VXAD01009457.1, forward strand.
CCAATGGCTCTCTGGAGTTCAGCACCCAGGGGCTGTGCTTACAAGCTGACCTTCAGTGATGCCTGGGTGCTGAAGAACAACACAAAACCTCCAGAAGCTGAGGTTATGGTCTGAGTTCCATTTAAACCCAGTCCACACTGGGTGCCTCCATCACCTGGATCTTTTTTCCAATCCCTCTCCCTGTCTCCAAGCCTCTCTAAGGTTTGAATGCCGGAGTCTCTCCAGCCCACTTTGGCATCACCACTGGAACAAGTTCATTGGAGAAGCAGCTGCAGAGAAGGGTCCTGGAGGCCTCTCCCGTTCCCTCAGTGCCCAGGGCAGGGCTCCAGGAGTCTTTGCTGGATGCTGAGAAATCGGAGTGGCTCAGCAGTGCCCACCTGGAGCTCTGCTGGTTTTCACCAGGGGGACCCAGGGGTGTCTCTGTGCCTGGTGCAGGGGCTGCCAGGGCTCCTGGAAGTGCTGGGTGAGAAGGGATTTCCCTGCCACCCTCTGAGGCTGGTGTGTTCTGTCTCACAAGCGCAATGGCTTTGGCATGTCTGATCTCTCCTCCATCAGCTCCTAAACACTTGACAGAAAGGTCACGGCCATGTGGAGATAACGAGGGACCCCGCGAATTAGGAGCAAGAAATAACAGCATTTAGGGCTGGCTGGAGACTTCAATGTTCAACATCAGGCTTGGGGAAAAGTAGAAGTGATATTTCCTTTTGACCTTTTAGAAAGAGCCTGAAAGACTCCAGACTGCAGCGAGCCAGAGCTGAGGGCCCCGGGGGCTGCGGTGCCGAAAGGAGCAGCCCCGGGCTGTGTCCCCCTTAAAGGAGCAGCCCCGGGCTGTGTCCCCTTCGAAGGAGCAGCCCCGGGCTGTGTCCCCCCAAAAGGAGCAGCCCCGGGCTGTGTCCCCCCAAAAGGAGCAGCCCCGGGCTGTGTCCCCCCGCAAGGAGCAGCCCCGAGCTGTGTCCCCTTGCCTAGAGCCCTCGGGGCCATCCCGGGGCAGGTCCTGCTGCTCCCTGGCCCTGCTGTGTCAGCACCGCTCCGGCCCGGCCGGGAGCTGCCGGGGCAGCGTTTTCCTGTGCAGGAGCTGCCCGGGACCATCTCGGGCCGGTTCTGGTGCGGAGCTGCCCAGGGAAGGTGGTGGCACAGGGGGTGGCAGAGCAGCAGGGCGAGGCCGGGGTGCCGGGGCAAAGCTCTGAGGTGACCTGGTCTGGAGGAATTTTGTCTTGGGAGGGCTGGAGAAAGGCGTCCCTTGCTGAGAACCTGTTGGCAGCACGTCCCAGGCAGCCTGCGCAGTCACCGCGGCACCTTTCAATCTGCTTTCCTGCCCTCTGGAGCCCCCAGCAGGAATTGGGGAGCTGATGTGGGACGGATCTGCCCCTGCGGGACCCATGAGCAGGGCGAGGGGTCACGGGCAGGGACTCGGGGTGCTGGGAAACACCTCCGGAGGTGCCTGGGACTGGAGGCTGTGCTAGCCGGGCTGGCAGCTGCTGTGCTCTGCAGCAGAGGTCACTGTGCGGCCGGGAGAGCGCCGGGATGCGGGAGAGCCGCGGGATGCGGGGCTGGGAGAGCGCCGGGATGCGGGAGAGCCGCGGGATGCGGGGCCGGGAGAGCGCCGGGATGCGGGAGAGCCGCGGGATGCGGGGCTGGGAGAGCGCTGGGATGCGGGAGAGCCGCGGGATGCGGGGCTGGGAGAGCGCTGGGATGCGGGGGAGCCGCGGGATGCGGGGCTGCTGATGCTGCAGGGGACGGGTCCGTCCTGCTCCGCTTCATCCCCGCTGTCCAGGGACGCATCCCGGCGGGAGCTGATGGCACAAAGGGAGGCAGCTTCCATCCGCCCCGGGGCAAGCTGGAGCGAAATTCCAGCCGGGAACTGGGGACGTTCACCAGGAGCCGCCAGCAGGGAGCTGATGAACGGCCAGGGCTGGGCTGAAGGCTCAGGGCTGGGCTGGAGCTGCGGTGCTATCGGAGTTAATCCAAACTTCCCAGAAGTTGCGAAAGTCCCAGTGGGTTTACCCCAAGGATGGCCTTGGAAAACCTCTCGGTTTTTAGGGAACAAGGGTGAGGGGAAGACTTTTTGGGGCCTGTATTAGGTGGATATGAGGTGCTGTGAGCTGGACACGGTGCTGGAGGTGGGAATTGTCCCCTCCCAGCAGCACACCTGCAGGGGCTCAGGGTAACCTGCTTCAGTCTCTGCTCGGGGTAAACAGCACCCCGAGCACCCAAACCTTCCATTATTTGTTATTATTGGTTATTTACCTATTTACTGGGAAAACACTGGAGAGAGGGATGGATAATGGAAAGGTTAAGCAGCAAATTGCTGTGCTTCTGCCTGGCCAGAGAGCACGGGGCACAGCCTTCCTAACCTGTAATGCCCATCCTAATGGGCAAGGAAAATTATTTTGGCTTCCACTAAAGGGCAATTTTCTGATCAGCTCTCATTTTCTCAGCAGAGAAGAGAGAACAAAAGGAGAGAAATATATATTTATATATGTATGAAAAAAAAAAGAAAGGGAGGAAGGAAGAAAGAAAGAAACACTTATGCTTTAATGGAAGCTCATTTTTGTAAAGTACCCTCATGGCCCCTGTGGGCCCGTGGAATTAAGCGCTGTCATTCAGAGCTGAAAGCGGAGCCATCCAGTTTGCAGACACCTGTCATAATTAAACTAATGGCTCTGAAAATGTGCCTTGATATTAAATCTATCTTCCACCGAGGAGCAGGGCTGATTAAAACCGCTGTTTGACAGTTAATGATGAACCTCTCGCTTGCTGCGCTCTGTAACTGGAGCAGACCGGTTCAGCCCCCTCCCCTTGGAGAGCCCTTCCTGTGTCCTCCCCGCTCCCACCCCCAGCCAGGGGCTTGTCCCCTGTCCTGCCCCGCAGCAGGGGGACACGGAGAGTCCTGAGGCTCTGGGGAAGCCCCTGGATGGTCGGTGTGTGCCACAACCCTGGGCTGTGGCTCCGGTCACGGTGGGAGAAGAGGCAGCACCCAGAATGTGCCAGGGCTTGACTCTCTGAGTGCTCCTGGTGCTGGGGAAATGCTGACTCACACTTTTCTGCCCAGAAAATGTGCCCGGCCTGGGCCTGGGCCTGTAGCAGAGCTCAGAGAGCTCCTTCCCAGGGCTGGTGCTGGGTAGTTGGTGTCGGGATCTGAACCTGCCTTGCTCCAGGATTATTGACTCCTGCTTCTTCCCCCGAGGATGTCGGAGCCAATTTCCTCTGACATCACAGCTGGTTGCCAGGGCGATGGGTTTGCTGTTCCAAAAGCAGGATTATTACTGAACAGAGAGAGACAGAGAGGAGTTCTTGGGGAGCAAAATCAGTGTTCACTTGGAAATGTGTCCAGCAGCCACTTTGTCCTTCCCAGTGCCAGTCCAGCCCCTGAAACCCACCGGGCCCTGTCTCCCTTCTCCTCTCTCTGCTGAGCTCACCAAGGACAAAAGTGAGGCAAACCCCGAGGGTGGAGGTCCCACGTGCCCCACCGGGGATTGGTTTTCGCTCTCAGTGATCGGAGGCACAAAATTCCCCCGGTGAAGCCGGGGCTAATCAGACACAGCCCCGGTAATTAGTGCCACACAAATTCTGCCGAGTGCAGATAGGCAGCAGCAGTTGCAAGTAGCCTTTATTATCATCATTATTATTATTGTTTGCTGGTCTCTGGATGCTTTAATTCCCCTGCCCTACAACGGAGATAACAAATCTTCCTTGTCTGATGTGTTTTAAGGGGTGATGAGTGCTGTGGGGCAGGGGCTCCCCCTCCCTGAGGGCACCTGGATTTGGGGCATTGCCAGTGGGCAGGTAACTCCTGTTTGTGAGCGAGGACGTGCTGGAACACTGAGGGGTCCTTTGATCAATTTATAGATCAAATTATAGATCAAAACCCAGATGAAAGGCCCGAGCTGTGGGAGCTGGCTGGTGCCAGGAGCAGCCCTCTCTCCCTGTCATTAGCTTCCTTACCCAGCCCCGATGCCATCACTGCCACAACAGCAATTACCAGCAGATTAGGCAGCATTAAGCACTCTTTAATTTGACACATTGCAATGATCTCCATTCAGCCTTTCTGCTCGAATAACTCTCCATAAATATTTTGCGAGGCTACCAAAATAAACAGAGGCTGGGCTGTTTGCACAGCTGAGGTGCTGGCGGCCCTCAGAGGGCCCAGGGAGCAGAGCCTGGGTTGGCACTGGGGGATGGATGGGACTGAGTGGTCAGTTGGGTGTGTGAGAGTGTTAGGGGCTGGGAAAATACCTTTGTAAAGCCAAAGGAAAAATTATAACCATAATACATGCCTTGCACCGATGGCAATTTAATAGGGAACATTTTTTAAACAACAGCCCAATAAAGAGAGATGGGTATTTATGCAAGAAGTGGCTGCATTAGAAGAAATAATAATTACACTGGTGTTGTGTTCTCTCCCTTTCTTTTCTTCTTTTTTTTCTTGTGTGTGTGCTATTAGCCCAGACATTATTCATTAAGTAATGCAATGGAAAACCACTGTTAATACAGCAATAAATCCCACAGGGCCCCATTGCTTCTGAGATAGGATCATTTGGTAATTACAGTGCATTAGAAGTTCAATATTCTTTCATTTTTTTCCCCTCGGCTCCTCGCCTGGGTGAGGGGTGGGCTGTGCCAGGAGGATTCCTGGGAACGCTCCATGCAGCCCCCGCGGTGTCCCTGCCCTGGGGACACGGGGGGCTCTGCGCCTCCAGGGACAGGGACCCGGGATGGTGACGCTTTGAGGGAGAGCTCCACAGGTGCCTGGGGACACGGGGAGATCGGGGCTCTGAGCTGCGCTTTCATCCCTCTCTGCGGGCAGCATCTCCTCCCCTGCGTGAGGAACGGGGACCGAGGGCACCTGGGAGCCAGGAGAGGTGGCTGGGACAGAGCGTGGGCAAGCCGGGGACAGCGAGGGAGAGTTTGGGTGGGTTATTGGTGAGATCTTGGCACAAACAGTGGCTGCTTTCGAGGAATGGTACGGCAGAGGGCCACGAACAGAGCTGGGAGCTCTGCTCACCCAGACCATGGAGCCCCGGGGCCTGGGGAGCAGCTGGGCAGGGGTGATGTGGGCGATGTTGTGTATGATGTCACCTGTGATGTCACCTATGATGTCACTGGTGATGTCACATGTGAGGTGGGAGCTCCCCTTCCCGGTGAGGGGCTGATGCCCTGGCTGCCTGCAGAGCTGCTCCTCCCTGGCGTGGGGATCTGCCCCAGTGCCCGTCTGGGCCATCCCTGCCCCAGGAGCAGCCCCACGGCTGGCAGTGGCCCTGGCAGTGGCCCTGGCACTGACATCCCGGGGCCGTCGGTGGGCACAGGCGTGTCGGGGTCCCCGCTCGATGGGAGCTCTCAGGAGCTGTAGGAAATGAGCGATTTCGGACACGGGCAGGAGAGGGAAGGTGCCCGGGGGGAAGGAGACAACTCAATTTCCCCTCTCCCGGGGTGTTGTCGGTTTGCCCGGCCCTGGGGAAGGTGGTGGCTGTGGGAGCAGGGCAGGGAGGAGAGGAACACCCAGGGGTCTGGCTGCAGACATCCCGGGAATGGGAACAGCCAGGCTGGGTGCGAGGGGCTCTCCAGCGCCCAGGGCTTTGCTCTGCGGGGTGAAGCTCCCACCCGGCCCGGGCGGGTTCAGACTGTGCTGTGGCTGAGCAGGCTCTGAGTTTTTCCTGAAGTGCCTCCGGAATGTTCCCATGGCAAAATATCTTTTTCCCTGCACCTTCCCCCGGGTGTTATTTCTCATTCTGTGGTCTTGTTTTCCCCTTCCCAGAAGGTTTCCCAGCTCCTCACACCTCCCCAGCTCGCTTAATTGTGAGACTTTGTCAGGGTTTGGGAGTTTCATTTTTTTCCCTGTTCTCAACTGCTCAGGGCCAGTGCTTGAAATTAAACTGTCTCTCCAAGTGATGCAAATCAGATAGGAGAAAGCAAACGAGCCCCGTGTGTTCATCTGCAGGGTCCTGTTCTGCTGAAACTCCTTCTGTTCCCTTCTGATCCTAGACAGATGTAAATCAAGAGAACTTATTTTAAACCAATGTCAGCAGGAAAAAGCTCAGCAGAAATAACAGAACCACCAGGTCTCGTGTGTTTATCACTCTTTGAGGCAAAATAAACTTTTAGCCCAGTTGAGATCCCTCCAACGCTGTGCAGGCTCTGGTGCAGCTCCCAGTGACACAGGGGCACTGGGAACCGCTCTGGGCTGCTGGGGCTGTGCTGCAGACTGGGAGGGAAGGGAGGGATGCAAGGCACACGGGGGCTGGAGGAAAGGGATGTGCAGAGCGTGAGAAAGGCGGCTCTGGGGAGATTTCCAGCCTGTGGCTTGGCGCTGGGCGGGTGCGTTTCATCCAGGACTCGCCAGCCTTGCCCTGGAGGGCTGGCTGCTCACCCTCCCCAGGCTCTGCCAGCCCCACCCGGCCTGGGCTCACCCCAGAGGTGGGACCCACTCAGGCCTCCACTGCTGGACTGGCCGAGTTTGGGAAGACCAGCTCAGAGTGACTGTGGGAAGGGAATTTGGGGAGTGGAGCCTCCGATTATGGAGCGAGAGTGAAAAACCGCGGCAAGAACCGGCCCACCACGTGGAGGAGGAGGAGGAGCAGGTTCCCGGCCCGTGGCAGGGGCTGGAACAGCCCGATCCCTGCAGGCCCTTCCAACCAAACCCTTCCGTGGCCCTGTGACCCACCCGCCCCGCGGGTCACGCTGGCACAGGGACGCTCAGGACACGAGCGCCTGGGGATGCCCGTGGCACAGGGCTGTGGTCATGGCACTGCTCCCACAGCACGAGTGGCACCAGCACAAAGGAGGAAAAGAAAGGGAAAAAAATCACGAGTAAATAAAAAGAAGCCCATTTGCAAATATTGTACGGAATGCATGTTCTCATACGTGCTGCTATTAAGTCCGTTCGTATCATATCAGCAAACATCATGTCAGCTTGGAGAGGTTCCTACTTATTTCTTTTTCCCTGTGAAATGTTTTTCAATGCCTGAGCGAATCAAAATGAATGTAAATGAGGTTTATTAAGTCAGCCCCACACGGCGCTGTATTGTCAGCGTTTGTAGGCTGTGACAGGTTAGTTATTGCGGCTTGAAGGGAATGTCACAGGCACAGCAGTCTGCAGAAGGAACTTTTTAAAAGAATAATAATAATAATAACAACAACATCTCAGGACTCTCTGTGGTTCTCTGGAAGGTGGGGGCTCTGCAGGGCACTGCCAGCCCGGCTCTGGGCTGGGGAGGGGCTGTGCTGTGCTCAGGTGCCGCCCTGGCTGTGCTGGGGCAGCTCCGGGCTCCAGAGTTCTTTCCTCTCCTGGTTCACACACCACCAATCCCCAGGACGTCTGCAACACATCCCTCTGTAAATGTAACCCCGTTGAGCTGTCTCACAGTATTGCTGGTCTTCACTGAGCCAGGCTCATTATTTTTAGTAAATTACTTGGGCCTTGGCTGTGCTGCAAAAAACAACTGGTAGGGGTAGTGTTAATGTAGTTATTTATTTAGATTTAAAATAGCAGAGGCGCCCATCCGAGGTTCTAGGTGCTAATTGTACCATAAATTCCAATTTATTACACACTCAGCCTCATTAATATCCTCATTTCCACGGGCACTCAGCCAGCCCCCACCCCGCTGGCATCCAGGAGCTCCTCTCCAGTCCTCTCAACCCCTGTCCCGTGTTTGTGGCACATTGGGCAGGCCAGCAAACCCTGGCTGTTTCTGACCCAGGGTAAACAGGCTTCAGGAGCACGGAGGGAATTCCCTCAGTGGGATCTTTCCATCTCGTGCTCCCCTCATATCCCAGGCTGGAGCACTTCACTGATCTTGTCTCCTAAACCCCTGTCGCTGTCCCCCTCTAGGAACGGGTCCTTTTGTGCACCTGCAGTGGGGTTTGCAGCGCTCAGAGGCACGTGGGGTAAATCGTTCCCTTCCTCCAGAGTTCCATTCTCCTCCCGTTCTGAAGGAAGATGCTTTCCCTGGGATCAGCAGGGAGGGGGGGATGTCCCAGGCAGCTTTCAGAGCCTGTGGGTGATCCTGGTGTGGCCGTGAGCGATCCCAGCCCTCCCTCAGCGTCCCCGCTGCTGACAAAAACAGTGAAATCCCAGCCAGTTCTGTTCCCGGGGCACAGGCAGGAGCTGACCCGTGTCCTGGGGGAGCTCCCAGCAGCACTGACCCAAACCTGCCCCAACACAGCACCCAACACACCTTGGCCACTTCAGAGGGGTCAGAAACCTTCCGAGGGTGTCACATTTTGCCTGGCAAAGGGATCAGCTCCCCGAGGGGATCAGTCGGTGCCAGGGGCCTTGTGGTCCATCTGGGCAGAGGGAGCTGCAGCCTGAGCAGACCTGGGAGGGTTTTGCGTATTTATCCCTCCTTTAAATCACCTCCAAGCCACTAAACCATTTCAAAAGGGCGAAGGAAAACATCAATTACAATTACAGCGAAGAACTCTTTCAAGGCAGAGCCGGGTAGAGAGAAGATGCAATGATCCATTTGTAGCTTTTCACCAGGTGCTTCACAATATTATGGTCTGTTTCCTCCCCACCCATCAGCTCTGCCCCCATCCCAAGGTGTCTCTAAGATCCTGGTGTTTCCTGGCAGAAGGAGACTGAAACCTCTGAACACACAGCAGTGTTTGCACCATCAGTGAGACCCAAACCAAACAGATTTTCTTCTCTGGAAAATTCACAGAGTGGTTTGCACACAGATGTGCCTCTGTCTCTGCCTCCCCATCCTGTGGTACTCAGAAAGAAGAATCCAAAATGTTTCTTTTTTCCCCTGTGTTAAAATGGACAGCAGTTTGTATAAAATATAATGAAATCAATAATTTAACACAGCCTAAAAGTTGGGCAGAAGGATTTAACATAGCCTAAATGAAGGAAAACGACTCAAAAAATTTATCGTATGTGAAATATGTTACTGCTGTGCAAGATAAATGGAAAACTTGGATGATGCCCCTTCCAGCCCCCTTAAAAAAAAAAAAAAA
>VXAD01009457.1:595117-632355 GCA_013399195.1 Dicrurus megarhynchus
AAAAAAAAAAGATTGATCCAAAATAAGCAGCCCCCAGCCTGTCTGGGCTCTGCTGCTTCAGGGACACTTGGGAATTGTCTGTGCTTGCCGCACCTCCCTGGGATCCAGGGCAGGGCCAGCTGGAAGTGCTGGATTTGGGAAAAAGGGACAGAAGGACAGGGAAGAATTCAAATTTCCAGGGATGGAATTTGGGCCGGACCCGGCACTGGCACGTGGGGCCAGCACTCGTTCCCTGCATCCGCCGTGGCGCTCCGTGGGCTGCAGTCCTGATGGAGCAAATCAAATTAGCTCCTAATTGGTTAATTGGAGAGGGGCTCTGCAAAGCAGCGAGGAGCGAATTAAGCCGGGATGAGAGAAGTGCCCGTTTGTGAGCGGGGCTGTGATTGCTCTCGCCAGGGCTGCCAGGCTGGCACGGCAGGAAAGGGGGGGCTGGAGGGGCACTGGGGGTGGTGATGGACCCGGGCAGGCCGAGGGGTCCTGGGAATGCCGGAACATCCCCGCTCCAGCGGGAGCTGGCGCGTGGTGGCTCAGGGAGGACAGGCTGGGCAGCGTATGAGTGGTCACGGCTGGGAATTTGGGGAGCCCTGGTGAGAGTGAGACTGCAAATGTGCAGGGTTTGTGTTTGGGAGCCCCTGTGCCCTCACAGAGTCCTGGGCTGGGTGGGGCCCTGTGCTGCCCACTCACGGCCGGGTGACCCGAGTGGGACCTCCCTGCATCGCCCTCTGCATCCCACACGGGGCTCCATCAGCAGCTCCTGGCTCCCGAGGATGAAGGACTCCTGTTCATCTTCCTGTCAAAGGCAGAGCCGGGAGGAAATGGCAGTAAATGTGGGATTTGTGCCTGGAGGAAGCACATCCCTGCCCTGCGGGAGCAGAACCGCCCCGGCCGTGGGCAAGGCTGGCGGAGCAGCCGCAGGTGCCAGGGCAAAGGTGGGTTTGGATTTCCCAGCCTTGTGCATTTGCCTTTAAATTCCAGCCAGATGCCACATTAACTTGCGTGACTCCTTGTCTGTAACAGCACATAATGCGGCTCGAATGATGTAACTCACTGTGATGCCAAAATTTATAGGAGAAGACACTGCTTGCCGAGGTCAGGCTGGTATCTGATTTAAGCTGGCAGCAGGAGCAGCAGTGTTTCTGCAAACCTACACCAGGGCTCTCCAGCAAATCACATTACTCTGAGAGGCTTTGGCGGGCCCCTCGTCCAGACAGCTCTTCAAGCCCAGGGACATCAATTAGGCTGGAGTGCATCAAACCCACGCAGGGCGCTCCGGGAGCCGACTCAGACTAACTCCAAAAGCACTTCCAATAAGAGAGATTTTTTTTGGGTGGCTTTTTTATTTTTTCTTTTAAATGAGCAGAAGGATTCTAGATAAACTCGATAAGGGCTGGAATCAAAACAGGATCCTAGAGCCAAAAGTGGAGTGACAGCTACTCCGGGTAGTGAAATCGCTGACAGCTCCTGCGCAGACAGAGAGGAGCGCGATCAAACACGCGGGGCCGTCACCTCCATCCCATCCCCGCCACACAGGCATGTCCCAGCGAGGGACCAGTGCCAGGCACCGGGGAACGGAGCCCAAGGACCAGCCCTGGAGGGATGCAGAGCTCGGGGTCCCATCAGAGCAGCGAGGTGCGGGGCTGGGGGGCCCAGGATTATCTGAGGCACAGAGGAGCCAGGCCAAGTCCGCGCCAGACTGGTTCTGCTGCTGCAGGGGCGCTCCCGGGGTGACACGGGGAGAGAGTCAAGCCAAAAGGGTCTTGTTGCGGAGGAAAAGATCAAAAGGCCCTGAGCAGAGAGCAGTCCTTGAGCAACATATGGGGAAATGAGGCAGTGAAAAAGCCCCGTGCTCAAAGCTGGACGTGGCTCCCTCGTTCTGGTTTAGCTCTGTTCATTCCCTGCGTTGGTGTTACCTGCGGTTTTCCTGGGAGCTGAACACTTTAAAATCAGGTTGCAGGTTCCTGCCAGGCCAGGCTGGACAGGGCTCCGAGCAACCTGGGCTACTGGAGGGTGTCCCTGCCCATGGCAGGGGAGTGGAATGGGCTGAGCTTTAATGCCTCCCAACCCAAACCATTCTGTGATTCTACGGTTCTGCTTCCCAAGGCAAGTGGCAGTTCAGGATTGCAATGGATATCAGGGTTTCAGCTCCTCTGATTTTCTAAGGCCTTGTGTAGTGCTGTGGTTGGAGCTCCAGGCAGTCTCTGGGCTCAGCTCTGGAGGTTCTTGTGCTGCACCCGAAGCTCCGTTTGCACAACGTTACCTGTAAATAAGTGCTGATTTCCAAGCAGTGGTTAAGGTCTCACCAAACAGCTTAAAAGGATAATTTAGAGTAATAATGCACTCGGACATGAAATAAAGTCGCTGGTGGTGACATCAATAATGTACAGAATAATAAAAACTGCTGCTGTTGCTGGGAGCCCGTGGTCAGCTTGCACATGCCAGGGGGGCAGGAAGGAGTGAGAAACCTCGGGAAGGTTTTCCAATCACTCCAGCCACCATCTCTAATTCTTTTCTTAAAGCACAAAATCATTCTTCCCCTGATCTCACTTGTGGTCAGAGCTGGGTACGGGCCCATCACTCACGGCGGTGATTTGGTTCAGCAGGTGTTGGTTGGGCCATCGCTCATTCCGGGCTAATCTGCTGGCGGCTGTCAGGGGTTATGGAGTATTTATTGAGTTTGTGTCAGCTCCAGATGACCAATAGCCAGCAGCCGCTGGATGCCCATTGACACTGATGGTATTGCTGAATTAAACTGGGTGATGTATACAGAACTTGCTTAGAGCTAGTAATGAAGCTGGGAACCATTTGAAACACAGTACAGAGCCCCCAGCGCTCGGGGCTTTGCTCTCTACATTTTAAATAAAAAATTATTATTATTTTCTTTTAACGCCAAAGGAGAAGCCATGAATCGAGCTCCCCTGAAATATTTAGAGAGAAAAATAGAGTAACCCAATGGAAATGAAAATCATCTTTATATTCTGCAGATTTACTGCCTGCTAGTTGGGCAGTGACTGAGGAATTTCTCAGCTGCTTTTTAGAAAAGGCATCATGGGGGAAGGAGAGGCAGGGAGGATGATGAACTGGTTATTGATTCCGCTTCAAGGATCCTTTAAAAGGTTTTGCTGAGCACCTTCAAATCTCATTGACGGGGGCTCAGTGCAGGACAGGCTCTGGCTGTGCCTGGGCTGCTCTGTCACGCGAGTGGCGGTCTGGAAGCTGCACCCCCTGTCCCTGTGATCCCGGGTGTGCAGTGGGATCGGGGCACCCTGTGCTCCCAGCAGCTCGCCCTTGGCGTGGCTGGGAGGGGAAGGTCACTCACACAAGGCTGGGGGGGCCATGCAGGACAAGGCTCCTTCCAGCAGGAGGTGGAGGAGGGAGCCGGGGCTGGGATTTGGCTTTTGCTGGTGGGTTGAGGGTCAGGATAAGGTTTGGGATGGCCCCGAGGCTCCCAGCAGAGCAGCAGAGCCCACAGCAGGTCTGAAGGATGTCCCACCCCAGCCGTGGAGGCTGAACACCCCTGAGCAGCCCCAGCCTCTCGTGAGACTCCCCTTTGCCACGGGGATGGAGCCGGGCTCGGGGTCGGTGATCAGACCAGGCTGCTGCTGAATTATTCTGCACAGAGCATCAGAGTTAATTCGGGGGACAATCAGCCTGGGTGAGGCTGTCAGAGCTGCTGGCTGGGCCCCGCAGTGCTGGAGCAGGAGCAATCAGAGCTGTGACCTTGGCAGGGCCGGGGTTAGACTGCAGGCGTGATTGAGTGCCAGGGAGAAGGCTCCGGAGCTGCTATTTGAATACCTGTTTACATGTGGGATAATGGATGGGCACCCGCTGCCTGCGAGGCTGTAACTCACTCCGGGGACGCTGGGACTGGGATGACACCATAAACCACAGCAGCGGAGAGCAGGAGCAGCGCAGGCCCCGCCGTGATTTACAGCCGGGGCTCGCTCCCTGGCCATCTCATCTATTGGCTTTTATTGCAGACACTGCACGGAGAAATTATTATTGTAAAAATTTGTTTAAAGGAGCTCTGTAAACTCTCTTTGAACTGACAATTTCACCTTAAAATCCTCCTGTTCCTGTGGTTCGGGGAGAGGGTGTTTGGCATCTAAATCATCAGAAGGTGCAGCTGCATCCAAGTGCGTGGTGTAATCGTGGGAGAGAACTCCCACTGTGGATTTTACCTCGGGATATGGACCCCAGCGTGGGGAGAAGCAGGGGACAGGGCTGAGTGACCTCAGCGTGGGTGGCCTGTGTCCCTGCAGAGCCCAGCAGGGTCATGGGGCTGGTTAGACCCAGTCTGGGCTCGTGTTCTGCCCAGCTCCCACAGCCAGGCTGTGTCTGTCTGTGCAGCAGAGGGGCCCCGGGCTCTCCCGTCAGCATCCAGCCTGCACAGGCAGGCCCTGAGCCCCCCAAAACCTCTGTCCCCCCCAGCCAGGGCTGGTGACAAGTGACAGGGGAGCGTGGCAGCAGGGAAGGGCTGGGGGGACCCAGGCGAGAGCCGAGCTGCAGAACAGGCACCTCGTTCTTGCTGCCAGAAGAATGGGTGCTAACGACTGCTCGGAGCTCCTGCTCCTCCTGATCAATCATCTCGCTGCAATCTTTGCTGAAAAGCCTGGGTTAGGATTAGGGCTGAAAGCTCGATTTGATTAAAAGAGTCAGGAGCAAATTAGGAGCCATTGGGTGCTTAGTCTTGCCACTTTTTATAACAGGGCCCCAGATGAAAATATTTCAGTTGCTATTTGCTCTTCTCGAGTGTTTTTCTCCAAGGCACTGCCAGGAGCTGTCCCAGCCCAGCTCCCCGAGCTCAGGTGGGCACAGGGACCTGGGCCCAGCCGCTCTGTGCCTCAGACTGGCTCCATGACCTTGACTGGGCTCTGCCTCTCCGCTGGCTCTGCTAAACAGCAGATAATATTTCTCTATTTCCTGCAGTGCGATGTGAGAATAAATCAAGTGAGAACGGTGGCTGCTGGAGGTGTCTGGGAGCCAGTGCCCTCCCGAGGTTCAGCTCTGGAGCTGGGGCAGATGATCAGGTGTTTTATACAAATGGTCAGCGCCTGCCTCCCACCTTCCTTGTCACCTGGCTGGCACCCAGAGCTGCAGATCCTGAGCCCCTGAGTGTGTTCCCCTGGCTGGAAAGCAGGAGGGGACTCCTTGGCTTGTGACTAATTGTCCAAAGCCGTCTCACACGGGGGTGATCTATAGACGCTGCACCTCTCCGTGTCTGCGTGGCAGGGAAGGCAAGAAGCAGTTTAGAAAGATCAATCATCTGAATTCATCACGAAAGGCATTGGCACCCAGGTCCCTGCCCCTCCTCGGCTGAGAAAATGATGGTGCTGAGAGATTAAGGCTTGAGAAGAGCTTTTCTGTGTCTCCATAGCTTTTTGATCCTAAGATAGATTACCCGGGGAGCACTAACTGCTCCCTGCCTGTGCTAAACAAAGATAATGGCATTTGGAGTCACCTCCACGTAATGATGCAGCCACCAAATAAATTATCCTTTCTCCCTGCCCAGCAGCAGAGCAGGGAAGGGGCTTCGGGCACCCTGATGGCTGGGAGGGGGGAGGGAGGCTGTGCCTTGTGCCCTGCTCTCTTGGGACTGCCTTAAAAAAAAAAAAAATCAAGTTCCTAAACAGCTGAAAAAACATTAAATGCTCCATATACTCTCTATAAACAAGCAGTTAGAGAAATCCAGGCTGGAAAACACTTGGTGGAATAAGGTCAAGCTTCTCATATGAATCAAATTAGTGGCCGCTCAACGAACACCACACAACATTAGGCTGAGGGGACCAGGGAAATGCTGCATTTTCAAGGTTATGCTTTTGTTTCCTGCCGGAGCTGCTCCCTGCCAGGGGACCGTGGCCACTCCGAGGGGGCTCATTGCTGTCCCCTTTCCAGCACCTGCTCCAAAGGTGATAGAGAGGATCCCTAAGTGCAGTGAGAAAAAGAAGATCGTGTTACAGACGGGTGTCAGCTCCCCCAGGCACCTTCCTGGGGTGGGAACGACTCCTGGAAATAGCAAGGGCACGGTGGGAGAGACCTGAACCCTGAAGGGAATTACAGCCAGGAACTGCAGGAGGAAATTACCTGGAGTGACTCCCATGGCTGGGGGACCAGAGCGTGGCACGGGAAGCTGCAGGGTGGCGTTGGGGACTGGGCTGAGGCTCGGGGGGCACCTGGGCTGCCAGCAAGGATCGGGGGGTTGGGCCCCAGGCATGGGGACGCTGCTCCCTGTGATGTCCCTCCACAGCAGGGCTGGACCTCACAGCCCCAGCCTGGCCGTGCTCCGGGACCGGGGGATCGGGGATCCGCTCCCCCCTGCCCTGCAGCTGTGCTCGGGAGCTGTCTCAGCCAGCCTGCCGCACAGCCAGGGTGTCTCGCTGTCACCCCTCCCTGCCTGGCTCCGTGCAGGAGCGCCGGGTGTTGTTTCCTGCAGGAAAAGGAGATGGAGCGTTGCTCTGGATGCGGGGAGAGTTCCTGAGACTGAAGCGTTCAATTTTACTCCACCGAGCATCCAGTATAATCCATTGAAAGGGCACTGTCCTTCAGGCCTTTCAGCTGGGCTGACAGCTGCCCACTGATTAATTGACAGGTTAAAAAGATTGATTCCACGTGTCAGAGCTGTAACCCTGCCAGAACAATGCTGCTGTCAATTGGGCTGTAAAACAGACGCTTACATTAACGGCCCTGACAGCAGCAGCACACGAACACATGCACCTGCCTTTATGGAGAGCCTAAACACACAGCCGGGCGCAGATTAATCATCCTGAAAGCAGAGTTGGAGGATCAAATAAATGTTTCTGCAGCGCACAAGTGGTGCGGCGCTGCCTTGGCACCGAGTCCCGCTGCAGATGGTGCCCGGCGGGGGCCGCCGAGGGCACGGGGACCTCGGGGTGGGGGCTGCAGTTGTGTTCCACGCCTGGGCGGCTGCCTGGGCCACGCGTCCCCCTCTCCCAGCCTTCTCCAGGCTCCGTGTGAGTGTCTGCACAGGGCACAGCTGTGGGGAGCCCTGTCCCCTCTCCCAGGTGCCGCTCACCTGCGGGCGGATTTGGGCGGAGGTTCCCCAAAGCCCCCGGGCCGGCCCGAGCAGCTGGCCCGGCTCCGGGCTGGGAGCGTGTTGGGATGTCAGAACAGGAATGGTTCTGGATGGGATACGTGCTCAGGGATCAGTGGGCACGGGGCAGCAATCACTCCTCCCTTCCTCTCTCGCTGGCTTCCCTCATCAGCAGAACGTAACTCATTAATATCTGCCACGCCGGGCTGCTTCCAGAGCCCTCAGCTGCAGCACACCTCAGTCCCTGCAGGGCTGCTCATGTTCCTGCTGTCCTTTGAGGCCAGGCAAATGCACAGGGAGGGATGTTCCCCCTGCCCGGGGGTCTGACCCGGAGCTGGGCAGGGCTGGAGCCGGGGCCGGTGGTTTTCCGACCCCAACCTGGAGCATCTCCGGATGGAAAGTGCTGACACCGGCCCCGAGCTCCCCACCCAGCGTGCTGAGGAATGAAAAAACCCTCTGCAATCTGGAGAGATAAGGAGAGGTTGAGTCACGAGTGAGCTGGGCTCTGCCAGAAGACGTTTCAAAGCTTTTATGGTGAGATTCAATACAGATATACAGAGATCAATTATCTTAAAAGCAGCAAGGAGGTTCAGCAAATATTTCCAGCTTTAAACAGGTTTATTTCCATCTGCACTTATCTGTGCTATTTAAACTCCATTGCTTGCAGTTAATCTTTTGTAATGCAGCATAAGAGGGCTTATTTACTTTCTAATGACATCAATTGGCCATAAATATTAGACATCTAAGGTTCGCTGGAGCTATAGGGACAGTTTTCCATTCCTACTTGACATTTGACTATTTGCAGTGCTTCCTCTCTGTTTGTTCTTGTGTGACTCACTTATCGGCTGTCATAGGCCCGCTTCGATTTATTTAAATGGAATGAATAAGTACATTAGGCAGAGCTGTCAGGAGGGGAGAGGATGGGAACTCACGGGGATGAGTGATAAGTCAACAAGCTGCAAGGGAGATTCTCAGCAGAGCTGCACAAATCAAAGTGCTAAACGGGAGGAACAAAGACAGCACGGTGGCAGATTCTGGGATGAGCGGAGCTGCAGATCTCCGAGCAAACAGGAGCCACCCTAATCTGCGGGACACGGCGAGGCGCCGGCTCCTCGCGGCACATCCCGGGAGCAGGCGCTGCCCGGAGCCACAGCCCGCAGCGCTCCAACAGCACCGGGAGCTGTAAGAGTTATTAGAGGATCAAAGGCTCCAGACTATTATCTGCCGCTAAGGTGGGAGTTGTGCAAACACCCAGATAGCTCTGGACCTGGGAAGATAGTTTTTCTTTTTAATTTTCTTCGTTGCGTAGTACTTAGCCGGGCTAATTAATTGTGGAAAGCTCATATCACAGCCCTGCTGGAACCGTTCGCCTTGAATATATTAGTGATGATCTGAGAGGGGGGAAGGACCTTGAGTCGGTTTGTCATTTTTAGATGATGGAAGTGACTTGCTCGGTGTGAGAGTGATCCCCCCTTGTTCAGAGGGCTGCTGGGACAGGCAGGAGCTGGTGCTGCAGCAAACTTGGAAGGGACACGGGGAGACATCATGGTCCTCCATTCTGCTCCTCCATCTCTGAACACCGTGTCTCATTCAATCACAGGCTTTTAAACTCCTCTGCTCCTTCTATCCAGCTTCTCAGCTTTGTTCAGCTTTGTTCAGGTTCGGAGGAACTGGGGTATCCCAGGTTTGAGCTCCAGATCCTGGGAGCTGCACTGAGCCTGGGCAGGGTGGGCCTGGGGAAGGGGCTGTGCCCTGGGGTCCCCCCCTGACACAGAACCCCTTGAGCAGGATGCCCAAACCCAGGCGAGCTAGGTGGGGCAGTGCCCACCCCTCTGCCAGGCTGTGGGATCTGATCCCACACCAATGGGCTACCCCAGGGAAGGGCTGGGACAGCCCCACTCTTGCTCTCGTTTCAGTGTTCCTCCCCTCCAACAAAGAGCTTTTGGATTTCACTCCTAATCTTTGAACCCCCAAAAACCCTTAATTGGCTGCACGCAGTAAATCAGAGCTGACAGTAGTTGAATAGCAGCTGATTAAAATAATTTGTTTTCAAACTCAGCCAGCTGCACGCTCCTGCCTGCATGACTTTTGTGGCATTCCCTGCATTGCTCTCCCTCTCTCTTCCTTTCTTTTAAAGGAGTTGCGTCACATTTTTCTAATTCTTTGAAAATGAGATCCTCTTCTCACCCCTCTTCCCTTCCCCACACAACACCAGGCTCCATTTTACAAGCCCAGCCTTGTTTATCTCCAGGACCACTCGTGAGACTCCCGCTCCGTTCACAGCGCCCAGGCCACATCTGGTTTGGGTTTGTTTGTGTTTGGTCGTTTTTTTCCCAAAAGAAACACAAGGAGGGAGAGAAAAGCGTTTAAACTCCTGATTGCCCATTTGCCTGCCTTGCACCCCTGGCCAAAGCAGGGCTTGAAAAGCTGAGAATTGTTTTAAAGTGCTGTAAGGAAGCGATGGCCAGCGGTGAGAGGGGGTAGGGAAGGAGTGGGATGCTTCACCTGAGGGTCTGGTGGGCACGGGGCAGCACCAGGTGCAGGGTGCACAGAGGAGGAAAAGCTCAGGGCCAGGCTCGGGGAGGCACCTCAGGGACACTGCGGGGACACCTCCGTGACCCTGGGGGCCGGGAGCTCGGCCCTCCCGGCGCAGGCTGGGCGGTGTGGCTGCAGCGAGCTCTCCTCCTGCGTTCGGCCACCAGCCATCCCTGAAAAATGTGTCCTGGCTGCGAGTGCCATTCCCCAGTCTCAGGCATCTGCAGCCATATGCATCAAATTAAAAGCAAATGCAGAATATAAATCTCCTTGCCATTCCTGGGGAAAGGTTTCGCATGACAACCACATTCCTGTGACACTTTCCATCTTCTGTTCTACCACACGGACCAACAGCTGTTTCCAAAACAAACCCTGAGTGATGAACAGACAAGATCTTGACTATTTGGACAAACCTGGTGTTGCAGCGGGGTTGTGCGTGAGTGGACGGAGATTCTGCAGGGCTGGGGCCTCCCCAGGCCTCTGCCAGCATTCCCTTCTCTTTTTCTCCACAAAAACATGCCATGGAGCTGTGCAGGGGATGGTTCTGGGGATGTAACTTCTCTTACAGAATAGGCCCTGTGTATCTTAAACTTTTCCAGGCTGAGAGAGAGAAATTCGGGTCACTGCCTAATTAAGACTTCTGAAGGTTCCTTATTGCTGTTGTCATTTCTGCTGTGCTCGGAGCTGGCAGGGCCTGGGCAGTGGGAATCGGGAAGCACATGCCAAAGGAGCCGCCCAGCCCCTGATGAGTCTGCACTCCTAAATCACCCAGCCCCATCTGGAAGGAGAGTTTATCCCGATGGATCTGGGTTTGGCAGCCCTGGGAGCAGTGTGTGTGCATCCCTCTGCTGCTCCTGGGGCTCTCTGGCTGGGAATTGTGCTGCTCCATGGGGATCATCCCACAAGGGTCTTCCCACGAGTGCTGCAGCCTCCCTGGAGCAGGATTGGCTCCCAGTGCCCAGCTCCAGAGCTCTCACGTCCACCTTTCCCCACGTGCAGGCGAGTCTTGCAGTGATTTCTGCTCGGGGAGGATGTTTACCTTCCCCAGCCGCCTTTTCCTTACATTTAAACAGAAATGTTTCCATTTCTAAACAGTTTACATTCCTGATTCCAGAGGTATCCCGCTTGCCAAAGCCACCAGTATTTGTCTCACTTTAAATGCATTTATATGCTAATGCAGACAGGCTCTCCAGCTCGCACACACTGCACACAACCAGAGAGAAATTAGTCCTTTCTTGCTGGATTTACAAAACACAACCATCAAACATCCTTTGGATTTATCTGCGTTAATCAAAGTCTCTCTTCCGCCCAGTGCAGGTGTGATACGGCCATTCCTGGTGATAAACCAGGCTCGCAGCCCTGGGTTATCTGTCCAGGCTTGACAAATCGGTGCCACATTTGGAGGAGGAGGAGAGGGGAGGAAGGAAATGTAATTTCAAGGATACAGTTCTGTGTGTGGCTGGACAGCATTTCTCCCTATTTTATTGCCTTTGGGATCATCTTACAGCGTTCTCGGTCCGGAGCCTCGGAGCGCTTCACAGGCATTACCTGATTACAATCTGCAGAGCTATGAAGTGCCTTCCCAAGGTCAATCAGCGCACTCGGTGCAATCACTGCGATTTCCAGAGCCATTCCCGGCGGGAGAGGCTCGCCTCCTTCTCCAGGGGGAGCCGGGAGATGCTCCCACCTTTCCGCAGAGGGGACGGGGAGCAGCGGCTGCTTCTCCTGCGGGTGCTGGGGAGCCCTGAGCTCCCCGGGACCCCCCGAAGCCCAGGGACCCCCGGCACTGGAGGTGAGGGGACTTCTCCATGGATTCAGGATTTTATCTCAGGTCCCTACTGCCCATTTTGCGCTGTCTGTTCTCTGCTGCCCCCGTTCACACCTTTCGCCGCTCCGCACAATTCCCAGTTCCTCACAGCTGTCAGGAGAGCTGGAAAACGCCCCCAGGCCTGCGCCGTGTTAGACAGTGCTTAAAAACAGTAATAACACCAGCCTCAAAGGATGGGCCTGGAACGGTTTTCTGTGGAAAACTGATAAATCAACAGCAAAAAAAAAAAAAAGTTCCACTTTAACATCTAGGTTCTGTTTAACTTTTTGTCTAAAACTGTGACAACATTTTGCTTATAAAACCCCCAAATCTTTCATTTTGACTTCACCGGTCTGTATTAAGGTCATGATGTAATGGATACCCAAGAAGAGGATTAATTGTTGAGTTCAAACACAGTAACAGACACTGGTTTTCTGTCTAGATTTGGGACAAAACCTCAGAACTTCTCATACAATGGAAACTCCATTTTCCATCCAGCTGTAGCAGTAACCCCAATGCACCGAGATTAATCTGGAGAGAAGGATAGAAAACATCCAATCACTCACGCATAAGATTTAAGGAACAATGTCATCCCCAAACCACCTTTCTTCCTTTCAAGTTTTCAAGCATGAAAACTGACACTGGAAGGGAGAAAATTTAGATTCGGAGCAGACAAGTTGGACAAGTTGCCAAATCATCCAGGGCCCGCTCAAGTTCAGCCCTATTCTTCTGGAAAACAATGATGGAAAATTCATTTAAGTATCGTGTGTAGCTTTGCTGGGGTGGAGGAGGGAAGGGGCAAATTTAATTCCGAACTGCCCTCAAACGGATGCGGAATGTAAACTTTCGCTGCATTTCTGTCAGACTTAATGGATTTCACTTATGGGAACTATAATAAACAGCTCATTACGGAGTCAGCTGCGGGAGCGTTTTGAGCCCAACAGAGTCATTTGTTTTCCAAGGCAGATTTAGTCTAAAGGGGGTGGACAGAATAATCCAGTGTTTGAAGTGTCGGTATCAAAGCTGGAGGGACCGACAGGCTGGGATTTGGGGTCTCCAGCAAAGGCTGCTGTAGGACACGGGCGCGGTGTGGAGGAGCTCCGGAGCCCAGGTGGCTGCAGCTCCAGTTGGGTGGTGGCGGCTGCCGGACACGGGGCAGGCAGATCTCACACAACAGACTTCAAAAAAGTTGTCATTAAGAATCCCAGCTCCCGGAGTCCTGCTATTGCCTCAAACCTGACCTCTTTTCTCTGCGTGTGAGGAACTTTCCATCCTACACGCTCAATGGGAAATTATGAGTCCCAAACGCCAAAGAAAGCAACAGCAGAGAGACACTTCTCCTCGTTTCCCAGGGTTTAAGGCGCTGCCCGGTTTGGGGGGAAGCGGGATGGCTCACTGGAGAAGGGAGATGGGTTTGCCCTCCTCGCTGGCCCTGCCCGCTGCTGCCGGGAGCCACAGGCAGGGAAGGTTCAGTTGCTCTGAATCGGGGATAGAAAAGCAGGTGAGCAACGTTGGTTCCTTCCCTAATCCTCGTGACCAAGCTGAGCCGCAGCTCCACCGTGGCGGGGCAGCGTCCCCATGCCGGGACGCGACCGGGACTGCAGAGCCACCACGGCAGCTCCGAGGAACCTCTTGGAAGACTGAATTCATAAGTCAATAAACATCTGCGGAGCTGAGGGCTTGGGATCCAAGTGCACCCTCTGGAGCAGATCTTCCTTCCCCTGCTCCACATCTGGCGGGGGGCGGGAGGGGAGCGGCACCGGCGGCTCCTCCGCAGCGCCGTAAATCTGCTCCTCCGCCCCCGCACGGAGCGCCGAGCCCTCCCCGGGCCGGGAGGAAGCCAGAGGACAGTGGTTTCAAACAGCGTGACTGTCAAACTGCTCAGCACGCCATAAATCACAGCCAGCATCTTCCCTTTCATGTCTCTGCGGCCGGGGACTCGCAGACACTCCTTAAACACTTCCATACCCACGGAGATGCTCCGCTCGCCAGGGCCCTGCGCCGGGGAGCTTCGGCCTCTGCGGAGCAGCAGATAAATCACTGCTGCTGGAGGAGAGAGGGGCTGTGAGCGGGGGGGGAGGCTCAGGTTCTCCTGTCCTTGGGTAATTCGTGCACGTGTGCGTCACACGCATGGCCTCTGGCACCTTCCTGCAGGCACCGATAAAGCCGTGGCTCAGCACAAGCGTGTGCGCACACCTGCACGCAGGGGGCTGAAAGCCTTTTTTGTCCTCCAAGGTAGAGAAAAACCACGCTGTTTTGAGGAGCAGAGGATCCCTGGAAGTGTCCAAGGCCAGGCTGGACGGGGCTTGGGGCAGCCTGGGATAGTGGAAGGTGTCCCTGCCCCTGGCAGGGGTGGGACTGGATGGGCTTTAAGGTCCCTCCCAACCCGAACCAGTCTGTGATTCTGACGCCCAGGCCACAGCGTGTGGCTGCTGTGCTGAAATACAAAATGCATTGTTTTGTTTTCCTCCTTGTGGATATTTCAGATTTGGAAAAATGGAGAGAAAACCCCGCCCTCGATTTCAGTGGAAGAAGGAGCAATGCTCGTGTCAGATCTGAGGTTTCTCCCACTCTCATTTGCTGCTGGCCTCCGACTCCTGTGGTGGGTTTTTAGCCACATCTAGAGATGGTAAAGGACATGTTGGTAGAGGTGCAGAGGATTGTTTCTTCAATTTTTCCAGTTAATGGTGCCAAGAAAAATAAAAATCCCTGTAAATTCAGTCTAGAAACAATCCTGGTTAATAACCCTGCAATAAACCCCAAGACTGCGACTTGTATGTGCCATTGCAGTTGTTGTTGTGGACACTTCGAAATCTCTGTTTTCCTGGCTGGAAAAATGATCTCCACTGTGTGATGACCCTAAAAACTTAGCAGTTCTAGGAGATGACAAAAGAATTGAGAGCTTGGGGGAAAATAATTACTGCAGTAAGACCAGATTAGCTGGTTTTGAGTTTTATTCCTAAAGATGCTGTTGATGTTTGACCAGTTTTTTTGAGGTCAGCCTCGTAACTTCTCATCCCGTAATTATTCCAACATTTGTTAAACAAGTGAATGTTATTAATCAAAGCTAACAAGGCAGTGGGACAGATACAGGTCACTGTGGCTCAGCCTTTCCATGGGTGTTTCTGTGGCCATGTGCTGGTGGAGTCGCTTAAAAGAATTGAAGAGAAGAAATAAACCAAACTCCGCAGGGGAACTTCCACTGCTCTGATGGGAGCAGATCCCCGGGGACGCTGCTGGAGCAGAGGGGAAGCAGCACCGAGCCCCAGGGAAGAGGTGCAGGACGTGTTCTCTGCCTGTCATGGTTCTGTGCTGATCTAGATCCGCGCCTGAATCTGCATCAGTCTCACGGCATTCCCTCCTTTCAGAAGTGCTTTGAGGAACGATGCTCTGCTCCGCTGCGAGACTCAAAGCAATTTTAAATATTAATTAAGTCTCTCAGCTCCGGTCTACAATGGCTGGTTACTATTTGACTTAAAGAGCTAAAAACGAACCGCTGTTGACAGGAGCAGCGTGGGGAGTCGGTGCCGGGGGCAGAGCAGAGCCGGGACCGCGGGATGCGCCCCGGACCAGGGGAGCTCCGGGAGCACCGCGGCTGCTCGCATCCCCCAGCCCCGGGGCCGAGCTCCACGCCCAGGGTCTCCAGCTCCACGGTGCGGGAGCAGGGACTGCAATCCGACGAGGTTCCTGGACTCCTGCTCAGTTCCTGCAGAGGGAAAGGTTCCCGTCCCAGGGCCGGAGCCGGGCGCATCCCGCCCCTGCATCCCCGCGGAGCCGGCGCTGCCTCCCGGCTGCTCGGCACAGCCGGGGCTGGGCACCGCTGGAACGGCGGCTCCCTGCGAGCTGCCAGGCTGGGAGCTGAGCCCGCTAGTGGCAGGACAAAGGAAGCAGCCGAGAGCGAGAGGAAGGCAGAGCTGCGAGCTCCGAGCTCCTCCTCGCCGGCAGCAGCGCCCAGCTGGCTGCGTGTGAGCCGAGTCTGATGTTCGAGGGCTCTCTCGGGCGGAATATATTTCCCTTCTTTGTAGCTGGCTGTAACTCACCTCCCTGCAAAGCTCTCTGCCAATACAGCGTTTGCTGATGTATAGCTACAGCCATTTTCCCTGTTTCCCTTACTCTGTCTCCGTATAGAATAATATGCGATTAATTGATTTTCTGTCGCTCTTTTAGTACGGAAAATTAATTTTGGAGCAACCTTGTTTTCTCAGGGTATGAATTCTCTACATGCAGAGTAATTCCACTCCTACATTATTCATGAGAGAAAATAGTGATGGAGTGTGTAACTGAGGCAGCCCCAAGGCCACAAACTGATAGTCTGCGTTACTGATACAACAATATTCCACTGATGCTTCTAAATAATTCACGGCTACAACTCAATTTGGCACCAGGCACGCGGCTCGGGATGTGACTGGTGCGGGGGGGAGCGGAGGCACCTTGGCAGGACACTCGGCTTCCCAGAGAGAGCCCGGTGCCACCAGGCCCCAGGGACATGGGCCACCACAAAGAGAGGGACCCAGTCTGGCCAGAGCTCCTCCTGGCACCAGTGGGCTTCCCAGGGACCTGGAATCACAGCACGAGCAAAAGGCTGATGGAGGGATGCCTGAAGGGCCCAGCTGTGTTTTCTGTAGCTGCAGAGGCCTCTCCTGCTCTGACCCCAGGGCATCCCCACGGCCACGGGCAGGGCTCATGGGCACCAGCCCCGAGGTAGCCAGCATTGCTCTGCTGCTCAGGGGTGTGCCTGGAGCACTGCCTGGGCCGTGCTGATTTACTCGTGGAAGTTCCTGCATTTGTTACAGCATTTCTGTGTGGATGAAAGGGTTAACGGTGGCTGAGGGGCTGCGGGGGGCAGAGGTGAGCGTCACCCAGCACCCACAGCTGGTGCTGGGGCTGGCAAAGCCCTGTGTGAGCTGTGGGGCTGCAGGGCACAGCTCTGGGCTGCACAGAGGGTTAATGGCCGGGGAGCACTTTCCGTGGGAGTGGAAAATGGCAGGGGCCTTCCCTTCCTCCTTGCCGGCCTCTGGCAGCGGCTGCGCCGCGCGGGCCCAGATGACGATGGAATGAGTGAGAACCTTGTCCTGGCACCGGCCTCCTTTTAGATTAATGACTTGCGAGGAGATGCCTCAGTCACATGTTGGGATTTTTCCCCATTGAACTGTACCTGGCACCCTGCAGCCATTTATCACGGGCTGCAGATGGAAGGCAGCAGCAGCAGGACCTGCGGGGCCAAGACACACAGGTTCCCAGCCAGCCCGCGGGCGGGTGGGGGATCTTCTGGGGCATGTGCTTGTGTGGGGTTTTTTTAATCTAAAATGATAAATCTGATTTCTTCAGGATATTGGAACAGCTGCAGCTGACCTGGCTATTTATCTGACAGATCTTCAGGGTGTACGATAACAGCTCTTAGAGGATGGATGTGGTGTTATAAACTGTCCAGGCACAGAACATGATTAATGGGATTCACAGAGATAAACATATGGGGAGGAGAGCTCAGGATCTAAGAAAATCCCCTCCCTGGACTGGGAGGCTGTTGACGAGCTGGAGCTCTCACTGAGGTCGATGCTCTGGGTGCCAACCACCCACCTCGGCCTCCGCAGCCTCCGCAGCCTCCGCAGCCCGCGGCAGTCGCGGTTGTTCCGCGCGGCCCCGAGGATGTTCGTACCTCACGGTACAAATGTGCCCAGCGCTCTGCCAGTGTGAGGAGGCGGCGGTTCCACGGCCTCTCCCGGCCCCTACAGCCTGGGTTTGCTCCCGCAGCACAGGACAGGGGTGCTGCTGCCTCACCCCTGCAGAGATGAAGCACCCCAGAGCTCCTCCCTCGGCCCCCTCCCCACAGCCCCCACCGACCTCAGCACCGCTGCTTTCCAGCTCTTTCCTCAGCCAACAGCCCCCCCCCCTCCTCAGGGAAAAACTAGTTTGGTAAAAGTTGAAAAATCAATCCCTCGTATATTAGCTGGCACGGAAACTCGCAAGGAATTCGGCAGCCCAGCTCCGACGACATCCATTTCCCTGCCTGTTGTGCTTTGATGTGGCTTAGAAGCCTGCTCTGGCCCCCGCCTCCTCCTGGCTGTCCCTGCGGAGCCGTGGTTGTGTTCCTGGCTGGGGCTCGTTCCCGGCGTGCAGCTGGCATCCAGGAGCAGAGTCCTGCTGCCTCCGGGATGTCAGAGGGCCCCGGCGCACGGCCCTGATGGGGAACAGTGTGCAAAAGGGGGGGAGCAAAAGGAATCAAAAAGCGTTAGTGCAGAAATTCTCACCGAAAGGGATGGATCAAATAAACACCGAGATTAATTAATCACTAATGGCATGGACTAACGGTGACCCTTCAGCATTTACACACTGAAGACAGCAGGGTCAGGATTGCAGAGCATTAATCTTGCATTAGCACAACTCCATCCTTGCCAGGAGGGAGGCAGAAATCCCTTTGGTTCATGCAGAGGAAGCTGAAGCTTATTGCTTCCTGCCAGGTCCGTGGCTGCATTTTTATGAAACACCTGCAATGAAAAAAAAAAAAGAACATAAACCTGAGAAAATTAAAGAGCTGTCCCAGCAGAACGTGGCAGCCGTGCCCAGCACCCGGGGCCGGGGCCTTGCTGCCTGCTCAGCCCGGCAAGGTTGGGTCACTGGGTATTAATAACGATGGATCAATAACGATGAGCAACTGGGAAAAGGGACTGTGCAGTCCTTCCTCTTCCCTGCTGGCGCTGGGGGGTGTGTGTGTGTGTGTAAGGCTGGCGGTACAAGCCACCAGGGATGGGCTATAAAAGGTGCTTTCTTTCGCCTCCAAACTCTGCTCTGCAGCGTGCACCAGATGCAGCAGCAACAGCACAAGGCCTCTAACCTCTTTCCAAATGGTAATAAATCCCACAAGACCCCAGCACACTTGTAATTTACAACTCTGCTAAAATGAACATTATTTCAAGCTAAGCGTATTCTCCGAGGTGCAGGAGGAATGTGGCAGCTTTCCTGCTGACAGCGGAGTTTCTTTTTTAAATGTCATGCATTCGCTTTCATTACTTCCAAATAATTGCCCAAAAGATCAGCAGGCAGACGAGCTGTGGGGTGATCCCAGCACCCTCGGACACAGCCGTGGGGCCCTGCTCGTGGGCACGGGGAGAGGCCACTGCCTGTGCCCTTCCCAAACCCACGGGGGGCTCCGGGGGCAGCCCTGCACTGCCCTGCGGAGAGAAACCCCTTCGGAGTCGGAGAGGTTGGGCAGGTTCTGCCCGTCCCCGAGCACCAGACACACAGGGTGGGGCCTAAAAAAGTCATCTTGCCTTGTCTGAGGGCTTTTCACGGACATGAAGGCCAGGTTGGATGGACCTGGTCTGGTGGAAGGTGTCCCTGCCCACGGCAAGCGCTTTGGGACGAGATGGTNTCACACAGGAACCACCCCAAAGCCCTGCAGAGGCAGCCCCACGTTTGCAGATCAAGTCCAAGACAAACTCCAGACCCTGCCTGCAAAAGCTCTGTGGCCTGTAATGAAAGCCCTCAAGGAAAACTGTAAATATTGGAGCTATTGGCAAAATTCAGAGCTGGCCTTGGGCTGCAACAGCCTCTCCCACAGTGGGAGGTTTGATCCCGGGTACTGGCGCAGGCCTGCACTTCAGGCTGCCTCAAACAGCTGGAAAACAAGATCTTTTTAATCAGGACAGGGTTCTCTGCCTCCACCAGAAAGAGAAAAAAAGAGGGGGAAACAAGAAAGTCGTAATGAACCCCAGGATGGTGGGGAGAACGGAGCAGCAGAACCAGGGCCACTGTGAATCGTTCTGTGGCTCCCAGTCCAAGGCCAAGGTCATCATTTGAGGGCTCAGGTCACTGATAGAAAATGATGTTCTGTTTTGGAAAAGGGCTCTGAGTGATGCTTTGGCCAGAGCCAGCAGCCGTGAGTGGTCCTGGGGTCTG
This sequence comes from Dicrurus megarhynchus, assembly GCA_013399195.1. Taxonomy (NCBI): domain Eukaryota; kingdom Metazoa; phylum Chordata; class Aves; order Passeriformes; family Dicruridae; genus Dicrurus; species Dicrurus megarhynchus. The sequence continues at coordinate 614,404 of VXAD01009457.1, forward strand.
GGAACCCCCCACAGGATGTTGCACCCAGAGCACTGCTCCCTCCCACAGCTCCTTTCTCTGCTTGAAGGTTGGTTGCTTTTTACCAGAAAATAGGTTTTTGTCGGAAAACGGTACTTGTGCTAGAAAACAAGCTGATTTGGATGAAAACACAAGATTTTAATTGGTAAAGCAAAATGTTTTGAGTTTCACTGCTCTGGGTTTCTGCAGAGAGAGGGAGGGAAAGGAATTCCTCTGGTTTTAAGTTGCTTCTCTAAAACTTCAAAAATGCCTATGGAGCGTTTCCAGGTTATGAGAAAACGCTGTTTTGTGTCCTTGGGAATCCATCCTCGGGCCAGCCCTCCCCACCTTGGGCTGTATTTTGTGTGTGGAGCTGCGATTCCCACCCCGTCCCCTCTCCTCGGGGCGTGCCGCCGGGTCCGTGCTGGGAGCGGTGTCCCCCAGGATGCTCCCACCCCTCGTTCTGCTCCCAAACCCATGGGAGGTGTCAGGATAACCCCTCACTCCTCGTTGCTGCTGCTGTCACCAGGGGCGATGATCTGAAACTCATCCTAGACACCCTAAGGGGGGGGCAAGGGGCTGTCACTGACCCCCCCAGTGTCCCCCTCACAGAGAGCCCCTGGAGGGGCACAAGCAGAGCCCTTCCCTGGGCCCACTGTGGGCCACCACGGCCACTCCTGTCTCGGGGAGGGCACAAAGCCAACAGGCACGGGGCTGTGCTGCCACCTGCTCCCTCGTGGCACTGGGGGCTCCCAGGAGCCCCCAGGAATGGGACAGGGGAGGCCAGGGCAGAGCATCCCCTGTCAGGCACCCGCTGTGCTCCGGTGCCTCGTGTCCTCTGCATAAATGCAATTTCCCTGAATGTCAGAGGGAAGCATTACAGATAACACACTGCGTGTGTCTCTGACCCAGTAAGTGCTGAAATCACAGATCTCATTATTCTGACATGATAGAATTTTTTTCCCTCCCTGCTGCAACCCTGCTGCTGTTGTTTTCCAGACTGCAGACATAATTGCCGAAGGTGCAAAGCCTCCGCAGACAAATTCGTCTTGCCTACTTCCCTAAATCTAGCAAAATGCCAGTGCTGTGTGTGCATAAGAAAGCGCCTCAGCTCACGAGCAGCACGGATTTCCATCGGGTGCCAGCCCCAGGCAGCCTCACCTCTGGGGACATGCGAGGCTGGAGCAGAGCGGGGACGCTCCGAGGGCTGTTGCCAGGCTCGTGGTTTGGAGGTGCCACTTGCCAGCCAGGGCATGCATCACGAGGTGACGCAGCTCAGTGGGGAGCCCTTTAAAGAGCAGTCCTGGGTATTCACAGCTCAGGGATCCCCGGGGACCGACCTCACTGGACTGGTTTGGACAGCAAGGGACCCTCTCTCTGGCAGGGGCTTGTTCCAGCAGTCGCTGGGCTTTGGGGCTCTGCAATGATACGGGAGGTGGGGACATGTGGGGACACAGAGGCTGCAGCGATGGGGCAGCCCCAGAGCAGCTGTCAGACAGCTCTTCCCAGCTTGGACACCCTCCTGGAGCTCCCCTGCTGCCCCCAGCCCTGCAGGGGCCTGCTGGAAACCTGCCCACCAGGTGGCCACTCTTTGGTGTAGTAAGTTTAGCTAAAAAGAAGGAAGATTCCCCCTAATCTCCGCCTTTGAGAAAATTTTTCTGTAATTCTCCTTTCAGGGGAACAGATCTGTTCTTGTGCTGGGTCTTGGAGGAATAAAGGGGCTCTTCTTGCAGGTCAGGTGGAGGAGGAAGGAGTAGCCCTGCCTCAGGGTCACTGTGGCCTCTCCAAGCCTGACCAGGGGACATTTTCCCACTTCCATTTTCATCTTTCTACCTGTTTGCTCATTTCCCCTCTTCCATCACATTCCTCAGCAAGCCTGTTTTAACCAACTTCACGAATCCACCTCGCTGGCAATAACCCTAAATGTTTGTAGTTGTAGCATCATTAGTTCAGCCATGGAGTGATGCAGGAATTAAGCAGGGCCTTAAATGAAGGAGGGAGAGAGGGAGAGGTGCAGAGGCTGCTGTTGAGGAGCAGAACAAGGGCAAGGACAGGAGAGGCCCCCGGGCTCTGCCAGGCAGGTGCTCCAGGGCAGGAATGCCATTCAGAGGATGTGCCAGGTGTAAAGTCCCAGCTGAGCCTGTCCTGCAGCCTCCCAGACCTGGGGACATGGAGAGCACCTGCACTGGGCACGCAGAGCTCAGCAGATGGGCAGGCAGGACAAGGGTGAATGGTCTCCTCGGCTTGGGGCGGGTTTAGGCTGTCTCTGTGCAAAGCTCTGACTTTGGATCTCCCTGGTGAGGAAAATGCAGAGCACGGACAGTGCCAGGGGTCCCCTGTCCCCTCCCTGCACCCAGCCTGGCCTCCCCTGCACCCCGGGAAAGCTCTCCTGGAGAGCTGCTCTTTGCAGGCTGCCCTGTTCCCCTGCACAGAGCAAACCTGGCAGTTGCATCAGCTGCTTGAGAGCCTTCCCCCCGTGCAATAACCTCTCATTATTTTTTAATGTTGTTGTAACTTTATGGTTTAATCAGTATTTGCAATTTGTTAGTAGTCCAGGCTGCAATAAAATTGTTTTCCAGGTACTGAAACATCCTATCAAGGTTTGTAAAGCAGTGGTTCTTAGTTTATCACACTCATAAAAAGCACTGGCAACTTGACAGATATAATAACTTTTTTTATCAAGTGTCTAATTTGAGAGGAAATTAAGCCATACATTACATGCCGATCCGAGCTGGAATTGGAAAAAGACCCAGCCACCCCTCTCCCCACCCCGGCGAGGCTCCTCTCTCATCCCACCCTCTCCTGCACGGGAAGGGCTGCTCCAAGCTGCTGTGCCTCTACATTCTCTCTGCAGTATCCTCAGCTCTGGGTGTATTTTTACAGGGCACTGCACACTTAATAAAAAATTATTTATGTGGCCTGCATTGATGTCACAGCAGTGAAACAATACCTTGCCTTTCCTGCAGCAGAGCCGTGATTTATACGAGTGCCTGGAAAAGCTTCCTCGAAATGCAGTGCAGATGCTCCAGGCCACTGTAACAGCCCCTACATCCCGTTTACTTATGGGCCGGGATTTCTAAATCAGGCAGGTGATTCTGGGGGCTCCCATCCATCCATCCCAGGGTGCCCGGGGATCAGGACTGCACCGGCACGGGGAGAGCAGCTCCTTCTCAGAGCTTGGAATAATTGCGGGTTCGTGCTGGGATTTTGGTCGGTCTGACAGAATTCCCCCGGTCCCAAATACGCCTGCTCGGGGGAGCACTGGTGAGTTGAGTGGTGTTGGCTTTGTCCTTGCCCCTAAAGGCCCCTCCTTTGGGAGGCTCCTTGTGCTCCTGGCTGGATCCTGATCCAGAAGGTTCCCTGTCCCCCTCGGCTGCTACCCAGCTCCGCTCGCCCCGTGACGCCAGCCCAGGGAGAGAACCCAGGCTCTCCCCAGGCGCTCACTGAGGGATAATCATTCTGGTGTTAGATTCCAGTGCTGATTTTCCCCCGTTCCCGTAAGCGGTACCAAAATGCCGATAAACAATTGAGCAACTGGCTCGGATCACCCGAGAGCGCTTCCTAGAAGCCAGCTCTGGAAGCAATGCCCAGGTGTTCCACGTCTCCTGCAGGCAGAGCCCCTCGCCCTCACCCTGCGGTGTCTGAGCCCTGGCTGGGGCCAGGATGGATTTGTGCTGCAAGCCTGGAGTCAAAGTCAGATGCCGCCTACAAGCCGCACACTTTATTTGTTTAAATTTTCATGCTCGCGAATGTCTGTGACACAGGAGACAGGTTTATGGAGAGCGAAAAAAAAATGTTGACAAATGGCCCAGTAATCAACTGGAACATGCAATAAATCATTGGAGTGCCAATAACACTTCCAGGAGGAGTTGCGAAAGGTCATTACGATGCCACCATGTATCATGCAGCGCCAAACAAAGCAAACAGAACATGTTGGGAATAGGATTATGGGAGAAGCATCTGTCAGTTCTAATTAAGAATTAACTGTGGATCCTATATAAAAAGATGTGTGGTTTATTCCTATCTCCCTCCTTTTCCCACTTAGCTCTCCATTTTTCCCCTCTCCAAAATAAAACTCAATTACTCTAAAAAAAAAGCCCTCTGTCATTTAATCTATTCAACAGCAGGAAAAATAACCCGATGTGACAAAAGAGTGAAGGCTGGCAGGGAGGGACAGGGCTCTGCTGGCTCCTGAGCCTCTGTGGCGTGCAGCGTGCTCGGAGCCTGTCCGCTTGATGAGATCCCAGAAGTCCTTTGACGTCTCGGAATCACGCGGCAGCGATGGCTGCGGGAGGCAGGGAATGCACGAACCAAAACACCCCCGCCCCCCCTCGCTGGGGATGGGGGCTGCAAGTGCAGAGAGCTCCGAGGCTGAGACGCTGAAAAGCTTTTGGCTCCCGATGAAGGAAATGCAAACTGAATAAGTGATGGTAAAATAAAGCAGAGAAGTTAAAGAGAGGAGAGCCAGGAGAGAAGAGGCACGGGGTGACCGAGAGATGTGCCCTGGAGGGGACGAGGGTCTCTGAGCCCATTGTCCATCGCATCCTCCCCCCACAGCAAGTGGTGCCCGGTGGCATTCCCCCCACCTCTGTCACCAGCCCCTGGGATTTGTCCCCTCTGGCTGTTCCTCCGTGTTCCTGGCACTGGGGCTCACCCAAAGACAAGAGGAGGGACTGAGCCGTTCACCTGCCTTGAGCCACGTGAGCACCATCACCTCCCTCACTGCAGGGGACCCTCCCCGTGCCTCGTAAATCCCCCCAGCACCTCCTTCCTTTCGCCTTTCCTCTCCTCCTCCACAGCTCCCTGTGCTCTCTCTCCCCATTAATCTGAGTTGCATCCCATGGGCACCTGGCCCAGGGCTCCAGCTGAGCGGGCTCTGCAAGCACCACGCTTTGCTTTATTATTATTTTTTTCCCCTTTCTTCCTCTCTATATTTCCAGGCCTCATTTCTGCTTAAGTTTGCATTTCTTCTCTTTCTTTCCTTTTTTTTTCTTTTCCTTTCTGCTGACTGAGACAAGACCGTGTCCTACTTCAACATCCCAGGATTTGTTACAACTTCAAGGTGCAGGTTTATGGCCACAGTTGTCCCGTTTATGGTACAGTTCTTCTTATGGGTTCTAATAAACTTTGTAGCTCCAGGGTGCTCTTAAATCCTGATATGAAAGATAGAGAAGAATCATTATTTAGTCCAACTAAATATAAGATGCTTCACCCTTGAAGGCTGAGGATAATGTTTCTCTCACAGGTGTGGAAAGACCCATAATTCCTGTGTACAGCAAGTGCAGCTGCAGGGGAAAATAATCAATTCTCCCTGTGGAGATAGGTGTGCTCCCACCGTGTGGGATGGGGAGAAGCAGTGCCAGCTGGGATGGCACAGGCTTCCTCTAGCACAGGGAAATAAGATTAAAACTCGGCAGAAGTTGCAATTAAAGGCATGTGTCGGGTGAGAAATGCAGGGGAGTGGTGTGGCAAAGGGGGAATGAGACCCGTTCCCAGCAGGAGAGGCACAGCACAGGGATCCGGCAGCTCCTGGCTGGACACCCCCGGTCCCCTCGGAGCCTGGGGAGGTGACACGGTGCTGAGCAGGGGCAGCGACCTGCAAATGGATGATTCAGGGTCACTCCGGGCTCGGATCCGCCCCAGCGGGTCCGTCCCTTCCGCAGGGAGAGCCCGGCAAACCCAGCAGCGCTCCCACAAACACGGAGCCGCTCCACGAGGTCGTGGCAGCAGCGAATCACCCCGAGCCAGCAGACTGAAATAGCGTCCTGCCAGGAAAGTTCTCTTTCCTCTCACTGATCCCTTGAACTGGTTGCTCAGATTTTCCGTGGTTCCCGCGGGCCTCCAGCCGGGACAATCCCAGCCGTCCAGCCGACCTGGAGCCACTCCCAGCAGCCAAATGCCAGAAGGCAGCACTGTCACCAAAATATCCGTTAGATCGTGCTCACCAGTGTAAACAATTTGGTTTAAAGCCATTGAAAAGGCCACAGGATAAGACATCAGCTTGTTCAGGTTTATGTAAATTTTTTGAAGGATGTATTTCCTTGAGTTCTAGGTGTCCTTGATACACACTGCAACACATCCCAAGTGCCACCCTAAGTGCAGCTGTGGAGTTTAACCAAGCGGAGGGTGCCAGGCAGGGCACCTCAGGATCAAGGACAACCTGTGCCACCAGGCTGAGCCCCGCTGGCAGCAGTGGGACCCTCCCAAATGTGCCCTTCCAGCAGCCTCTTCCCATTTATCCCGAGCAGGCTCCTCCTCAGCAGATGTTCAAGACTCAGCACTCAGGCTCACACGGAGGAACTTCCAAAACAAACCATCTGGAAAAGAAAACAGCAAACTATTTGCAAGCAATTTCCCTCCTCTGCCGTGTCCCCGATCCCAAAGTCACCGGGAAGGACTGGGGTGGACAGGGAGCGCCCGCACGGGAACGGAAGGAGCATGTCAGGGAATGTTCCCAGCAGGCCTGCAGCTGTTCCAGGGAAATACGGCAAGGCAGCCCTGCTCCTTGGCACGGCCCAGGGCTGGCAAGGCACCCACAGCTGCTCTGTCCCATGAGAGCTCTGCCCCATGGAGCTGGGGGCAGCAGGAGCCAGGAGGACACGGGAGCTTCTCCCTCTGTGCTTTCTGTCCTGGCTTTCTCCCACCTTAAGAGGAGCTGGTAACTTTAGCCCCCAAATGGGAAAGTCATTTGTTGTTCACCCGTTCCTAATGTCGGAGGTGGCAGCCAAGATGTTCTCGCCTCCAGCAGGTCCCACGGTGCCGCCGGGGCTCCGGTTTCCCTTGGAGCTGAGGCGCTGCCCTGCGGCACTGCACGCACAGGATTATTGCAATTACTGTTAACAGCCGTAAAGCGTGCTGGGCTCTGCAGGACTTTCTGCTACCCCTGGTGGCACAGGAGAGCCCATTCCCCAGCGGGCTGTGGTCCCCGTGTGCCGGTACTTTGGATTATTGCTGGAGGGAGGGAGGCGAACAGGAATAAGTGCGGTGGGCAATGTGCATTGCTCTGGAGCACGATGGAATTCTGGCTGTGGAGGGTGCGTTGAGGGTCAGAGCTGCGGTGGGAAATAGGCGTGTGAACCCTGGTGCAGCGTGTGCGGGGTCACGCGTGGTCACAGCCGGTGGTGACAGACAGGTGGTGTGTGGGTGCCACCCTCCCCTTTGGCTTTTTCGGGATCTCTCAGCTCCTCCGGGGTCTCCCCGTCCCCGCCTTCCCCGAGAGCTCCTGCACAGCCCAGGAAATGGGGCAATGAAAGCCGAGTCACACATCCCTGCGCTGCGTTTCCAGAGGAGCAAGTGTGACTGTCAGGTTTACAAAAGATTGTTTATGTTCAGTGGCGTGAAATGGGGAGCGAGTGTGCGGAGCGGAGCGGGAGCGGGGGCTGACAGCGCCGCATCCATCCTCCCTGCTCGCTGCATCCATCCTCCAGCCGCCTCCATCCTCCCTGTTCGCTGCATCCATCCTCCAGCCGCATCCATCCTCCACGCTGCGGCGGCCAGAGTGCCGGGCCCGCCTGACAGGGGCCATAAATCACCGCTGGGAGATGCTGTACCTACAGCTTACACCATTCCCCGTGACAAACACACAATAATCCACACAGCACAGCACTTTTTCTCCCCTCTCTCCCTGCGCCGCTGGTGCTCAAGTGACGACAAGAGGAAACCTGGAAAGCCTGGATGTGTCCTGCGGGACCGCGGGAAGGAGCGGGGCTGTCGCAGGTCCGCGTCACAGTGAAGCCCGCGGCTGTGGAGGGACCAGAGTGACAGGGACACCTTTGCAGAGGCCAGAGCAGGGTGGCTAGCATGGGTCCCGTTCCCAAGCCATGATTTTCACTCGCCACAGCCCAAGGAGGATGGAGCTGGGGCAGGTGGGTTGGAGCTGGGGCAGGAGGACGGAGCCCCAGGCTCTGCAGTGTCCCGGGCATGGCCAGGCTGGGCACATGGGGCCGTGGTTCCTGCAGCCTGGACAAACCGTCCCGAGCCGTGTGCTGCCCACACAGGGCCCGCGTGTGCTGGAGAGGTGACCCCGCTGTGGGCACAGGGCCCTGGGGGAGCCCTGGCATCGAGGCACAGAGGTGCCAGCCCAGCCACCTCACCCAGGCACCCTCCTGGCACCTGGGAGTGGAAACACAATCCCCAGAGGAGGAGAAGGAAAGGCAGGAGGCAGCAGTGCTGCCACCACCCTGGGCTGTGATTTGCGAGGGAACAGGAAGGAAAGAGGCCTATCTGGTTGGACAACCCTTAAATCAATGTATCCTAATTAACAAAAGATCTAATTCATCAAAGTGACAGCAACTCTATTTATATCACCTCCTTCCATGGGGGCTGCTGGGGGCTTAGGCTTGGGGNCAAACCTGGCAGTTGCATCAGCTGCTTGAGAGCCTTCCCCCCGTGCAATAACCTCTCATTATTTTTTAATGTTGTTGTAACTTTATGGTTTAATCAGTATTTGCAATTTGTTAGTAGTCCAGGCTGCAATAAAATTGTTTTCCAGGTACTGAAACATCCTATCAAGGTTTGTAAAGCAGTGGTTCTTAGTTTATCACACTCATAAAAAGCACTGGCAACTTGACAGATATAATAACTTTTTTTATCAAGTGTCTAATTTGAGAGGAAATTAAGCCATACATTATATGCCGATCCGAGCTGGAATTGGAAAAAGACCCAGCCACCCCTCTCCCCACCCCGGCGAGGCTCCTCTCTCATCCCACCCTCTCCTGCACGGGAAGGGCTGCTCCAAGCTGCTGTGCCTCTACATTCTCTCTGCAGTATCCTCAGCTCTGGGTGTATTTTTACAGGGCACTGCACACTTAATAAAAAATTATTTATGTGGCCTGCATTGATGTCACAGCAGTGAAACAATACCTTGCCTTTCCTGCAGCAGAGCCGTGATTTATACGAGTGCCTGGAAAAGCTTCCTCGAAATGCAGTGCAGATGCTCCAGGCCACTGTAACAGCCCCTACATCCCGTTTACTTATGGGCCGGGATTTCTAAATCAGGCAGGTGATTCTGGGGGCTCCCATCCATCCATCCCAGGGTGCCCGGGGATCAGGACTGCACCGGCACGGGGAGAGCAGCTCCTTCTCAGAGCTTGGAATAATTGCGGGTTCGTGCTGGGATTTTGGTCGGTCTGACAGAATTCCCCCGGTCCCAAATACGCCTGCTCGGGGGAGCATTGGTGAGTTGAGTGGTGTTGGCTTTGTCCTTGCCCCTAAAGGCCCCTCCTTTGGGAGGCTCCTTGTGCTCCTGGCTGGATCCTGATCCAGAAGGTTCCCTGTCCCCCTCGGCTGCTACCCAGCTCCGCTCGCCCCGTGACGCCAGCCCAGGGAGAGAACCCAGGCTCTCCCCAGGCGCTCACTGAGGGATAATCATTCTGGTGTTAGATTCCAGTGCTGATTTTCCCCCGTTCCCGTAAGCGGTACCAAAATGCCGATAAACAATTGAGCAACTGGCTCGGATCACCCGAGAGCGCTTCCTAGAAGCCAGCTCTGGAAGCAATGCCCAGGTGTTCCACGTCTCCTGCAGGCAGAGCCCCTCGCCCTCACCCTGCGGTGTCTGAGCCCTGGCTGGGGCCAGGATGGATTTGTGCTGCAAGCCTGGAGTCAAAGTCAGATGCCGCCTACAAGCCGCACACTTTATTTGTTTAAATTTTCATGCTCGCGAATGTCTGTGACACAGGAGACAGGTTTATGGAGAGCGAAAAAAAAATGTTGACAAATGGCCCAGTAATCAACTGGAACATGCAATAAATCATTGGAGTGCCAATAACACTTCCAGGAGGAGTTGCGAAAGGTCATTACGATGCCACCATGTATCATGCAGCGCCAAACAAAGCAAACAGAACATGTTGGGAATAGGATTATGGGAGAAGCATCTGTCAGTTCTAATTAAGAATTAACTGTGGATCCTATATAAAAAGATGTGTGGTTTATTCCTATCTCCCTCCTTTTCCCACTTAGCTCTCCATTTTTCCCCTCTCCAAAATAAAACTCAATTACTCTAAAAAAAAAGCCCTCTGTCATTTAATCTATTCAACAGCAGGAAAAATAACCCGATGTGACAAAAGAGTGAAGGCTGGCAGGGAGGGACAGGGCTCTGCTGGCTCCTGAGCCTCTGTGGCGTGCAGCGTGCTCGGAGCCTGTCCGCTTGATGAGATCCCAGAAGTCCTTTGACGTCTCGGAATCACGCGGCAGCGATGGCTGCGGGAGGCAGGGAATGCACGAACCAAAACACCCCCGCCCCCCCTCGCTGGGGATGGGGGCTGCAAGTGCAGAGAGCTCCGAGGCTGAGACGCTGAAAAGCTTTTGGCTCCCGATGAAGGAAATGCAAACTGAATAAGTGATGGTAAAATAAAGCAGAGAAGTTAAAGAGAGGAGAGCCAGGAGAGAAGAGGCACGGGGTGACCGAGAGATGTGCCCTGGAGGGGACGAGGGTCTCTGAGCCCATTGTCCATCGCATCCTCCCCCCACAGCAAGTGGTGCCCGGTGGCATTCCCCCCACCTCTGTCACCAGCCCCTGGGATTTGTCCCCTCTGGCTGTTCCTCCGTGTTCCTGGCACTGGGGCTCACCCAAAGACAAGAGGAGGGACTGAGCCGTTCACCTGCCTTGAGCCACGTGAGCACCATCACCTCCCTCACTGCAGGGGACCCTCCCCGTGCCTCGTAAATCCCCCCAGCACCTCCTTCCTTTCGCCTTTCCTCTCCTCCTCCACAGCTCCCTGTGCTCTCTCTCCCCATTAATCTGAGTTGCATCCCATGGGCACCTGGCCCAGGGCTCCAGCTGAGCGGGCTCTGCAAGCACCACGCTTTGCTTTATTATTATTTTTTTCCCCTTTCTTCCTCTCTATATTTCCAGGCCTCATTTCTGCTTAAGTTTGCATTTCTTCTCTTTCTTTCCTTTTTTTTTCTTTTCCTTTCTGCTGACTGAGACAAGACCGTGTCCTACTTCAACATCCCAGGATTTGTTACAACTTCAAGGTGCAGGTTTATGGCCACAGTTGTCCCGTTTATGGTACAGTTCTTCTTATGGGTTCTAATAAACTTTGTAGCTCCAGGGTGCTCTTAAATCCTGATATGAAAGATAGAGAAGAATCATTATTTAGTCCAACTAAATATAAGATGCTTCACCCTTGAAGGCTGAGGATAATGTTTCTCTCACAGGTGTGGAAAGACCCATAATTCCTGTGTACAGCAAGTGCAGCTGCAGGGGAAAATAATCAATTCTCCCTGTGGAGATAGGTGTGCTCCCACCGTGTGGGATGGGGAGAAGCAGTGCCAGCTGGGATGGCACAGGCTTCCTCTAGCACAGGGAAATAAGATTAAAACTCGGCAGAAGTTGCAATTAAAGGCATGTGTCGGGTGAGAAATGCAGGGGAGTGGTGTGGCAAAGGGGGAATGAGACCCGTTCCCAGCAGGAGAGGCACAGCACAGGGATCCGGCAGCTCCTGGCTGGACACCCCCGGTCCCCTCGGAGCCTGGGGAGGTGACACGGTGCTGAGCAGGGGCAGCGACCTGCAAATGGATGATTCAGGGTCACTCCGGGCTCGGATCCGCCCCAGCGGGTCCGTCCCTTCCGCAGGGAGAGCCCGGCAAACCCAGCAGCGCTCCCACAAACACGGAGCCGCTCCACGAGGTCGTGGCAGCAGCGAATCACCCCGAGCCAGCAGACTGAAATAGCGTCCTGCCAGGAAAGTTCTCTTTCCTCTCACTGATCCCTTGAACTGGTTGCTCAGATTTTCCGTGGTTCCCGCGGGCCTCCAGCCGGGACAATCCCAGCCGTCCAGCCGACCTGGAGCCACTCCCAGCAGCCAAATGCCAGAAGGCAGCACTGTCACCAAAATATCCGTTAGATCGTGCTCACCAGTGTAAACAATTTGGTTTAAAGCCATTGAAAAGGCCACAGGATAAGACATCAGCTTGTTCAGGTTTATGTAAATTTTTTGAAGGATGTATTTCCTTGAGTTCTAGGTGTCCTTGATACACACTGCAACACATCCCAAGTGCCACCCTAAGTGCAGCTGTGGAGTTTAACCAAGCGGAGGGTGCCAGGCAGGGCACCTCAGGATCAAGGACAACCTGTGCCACCAGGCTGAGCCCCGCTGGCAGCAGTGGGACCCTCCCAAATGTGCCCTTCCAGCAGCCTCTTCCCATTTATCCCGAGCAGGCTCCTCCTCAGCAGATGTTCAAGACTCAGCACTCAGGCTCACACGGAGGAACTTCCAAAACAAACCATCTGGAAAAGAAAACAGCAAACTATTTGCAAGCAATTTCCCTCCTCTGCCGTGTCCCCGATCCCAAAGTCACCGGGAAGGACTGGGGTGGACAGGGAGCGCCCGCACGGGAACGGAAGGAGCATGTCAGGGAATGTTCCCAGCAGGCCTGCAGCTGTTCCAGGGAAATACGGCAAGGCAGCCCTGCTCCTTGGCACGGCCCAGGGCTGGCAAGGCACCCACAGCTGCTCTGTCCCATGAGAGCTCTGCCCCATGGAGCTGGGGGCAGCAGGAGCCAGGAGGACACGGGAGCTTCTCCCTCTGTGCTTTCTGTCCTGGCTTTCTCCCACCTTAAGAGGAGCTGGTAACTTTAGCCCCCAAATGGGAAAGTCATTTGTTGTTCACCCGTTCCTAATGTCGGAGGTGGCAGCCAAGATGTTCTCGCCTCCAGCAGGTCCCACGGTGCCGCCGGGGCTCCGGTTTCCCTTGGAGCTGAGGCGCTGCCCTGCGGCACTGCACGCACAGGATTATTGCAATTACTGTTAACAGCCGTAAAGCGTGCTGGGCTCTGCAGGACTTTCTGCTACCCCTGGTGGCACAGGAGAGCCCATTCCCCAGCGGGCTGTGGTCCCCGTGTGCCGGTACTTTGGATTATTGCTGGAGGGAGGGAGGCGAACAGGAATAAGTGCGGTGGGCAATGTGCATTGCTCTGGAGCACGATGGAATTCTGGCTGTGGAGGGTGCGTTGAGGGTCAGAGCTGCGGTGGGAAATAGGCGTGTGAACCCTGGTGCAGCGTGTGCGGGGTCACGCGTGGTCACAGCCGGTGGTGACAGACAGGTGGTGTGTGGGTGCCACCCTCCCCTTTGGCTTTTTCGGGATCTCTCAGCTCCTCCGGGGTCTCCCCGTCCCCGCCTTCCCCGAGAGCTCCTGCACAGCCCAGGAAATGGGGCAATGAAAGCCGAGTCACACATCCCTGCGCTGCGTTTCCAGAGGAGCAAGTGTGACTGTCAGGTTTACAAAAGATTGTTTATGTTCAGTGGCGTGAAATGGGGAGCGAGTGTGCGGAGCGGAGCGGGAGCGGGGGCTGACAGCGCCGCATCCATCCTCCCTGCTCGCTGCATCCATCCTCCAGCCGCCTCCATCCTCCCTGTTCGCTGCATCCATCCTCCAGCCGCATCCATCCTCCACGCTGCGGCGGCCAGAGCGCCGGGCCCGCCTGACAGGGGCCATAAATCACCGCTGGGAGATGCTGTACCTACAGCTTACACCATTCCCCGTGACAAACACACAATAATCCACACAGCACAGCACTTTTTCTCCCCTCTCTCCCTGCGCCGCTGGTGCTCAAGTGACGACAAGAGGAAACCTGGAAAGCCTGGATGTGTCCTGCGGGACCGCGGGAAGGAGCGGGGCTGTCGCAGGTCCGCGTCACAGTGAAGCCCGCGGCTGTGGAGGGACCAGAGTGACAGGGACACCTTTGCAGAGGCCAGAGCAGGGTGGCTAGCATGGGTCCCGTTCCCAAGCCATGATTTTCACTCGCCACAGCCCAAGGAGGATGGAGCTGGGGCAGGTGGGATGGAGCTGGGGCAGGAGGACGGAGCCCCAGGCTCTGCAGTGTCCCGGGCATGGCCAGGCTGGGCACATGGGGCCGTGGTTCCTGCAGCCTGGACAAACCGTCCCGAGCCGTGTGCTGCCCACACAGGGCCCGCGTGTGCTGGAGAGGTGACCCCGCTGTGGGCACAGGGCCCTGGGGGAGCCCTGGCATCGAGGCACAGAGGTGCCAGCCCAGCCACCTCACCCAGGCACCCTCCTGGCACCTGGGAGTGGAAACACAATCCCCAGAGGAGGAGAAGGAAAGGCAGGAGGCAGCAGTGCTGCCACCACCCTGGGCTGTGATTTGCGAGGGAACAGGAAGGAAAGAGGCCTATCTGGTTGGACAACCCTTAAATCAATGTATCCTAATTAACAAAAGATCTAATTCATCAAAGTGACAGCAACTCTATTTATATCACCTCCTTCCATGGGGGCTGCTGGGGGCTTAGGCTTGGGGATTTTTCTCCCTTCCCTTTTCTGACAGCTTTATCTTTCCCACACACATTTTAATTTTCCCTTTCTGGGGGAGAAGGACCGATAGTGAAGCTTTCCTTGGGAATATGGACATTTAATTGACATTTTCTGCCTCACCCCCAAAATAGCAGGATATGTGGGGGGAGCTGGGAAGGAGAGGTTATCTTAGAGAGGTGCAGGTCTGATTTGGAGGAGGAGGAAACCGCTGACAGGTGAGCAGGGGGAGCAGCTATCCGTGCAAAATGTGGTCAGATCCTGCGAGCTGAGGTTGTGCTCTGAAAATACCCCCAGCAGGAGCCGTGGTCGTACAGGGATCTTGGCTTTCGCTTGGAAAAGCAAACCCTGAGAGCTTGACAACGCGCTGGCTGACACCTTAAATCTTGAAGTGCATAAAAAGAAACCCAACTGTTTTGTTTTGTTTTAATATCTGAAACCTCGTGGTTTGGGGGCTGGGAGCGCGGGAGGCTGAATTGCCGTATAAATACCGGGCCCGTGGCAGCGCAGAACTGCTCTGCTGCTCTCAGCGGGCTCAGCTCGGGAGGAGCGAGGGTTGGACGTGATATAGGAACACAAAAATAGTAATAATAGTAATGAATCCCTGTTCAGCCACTCCTCCCACGGCAGCGCAGGAGCAGAAATGCGAGCTGCAGAACGCAAGCCCCGGCTCATGCGGAAGAGGAAGCTCAGGAGGCTGCTGGGGTAAAAAATCCCCAAACCGAACCAAACCGAACCAAACCGAACCAAACCGAACCAAGGCAAGGCAGCCCCGCTCTGAGCCGCAGCCTGCTCAGAGCACACAGAGAGCAGGAGATGAAAGGGCCATAAAATGGAGCCGCGGCTGGCGGCTGCACCGGCACATCCATCCTGGAGAGCCGCGTACCTGCGCCTCCTGGAGCCTAAACTTCTGATGAACCAACGCGCTGCTGAGTGCATTTATATGCAAAGGCGTATAATATGTCCCCTGTATCTAATTATCTGTCAACCTGAGGCAGTTTGTTTTCCAAATCGGCCTCTCGGCTGTGACTTTATGAGGTCGTAAAGAAAACGGTGCCACTCTCGCACCGGAGCGCCGGGAGAGCCTGGATCAACAAATT
Organism: Dicrurus megarhynchus; assembly: GCA_013399195.1. Classification (NCBI taxonomy): domain Eukaryota; kingdom Metazoa; phylum Chordata; class Aves; order Passeriformes; family Dicruridae; genus Dicrurus; species Dicrurus megarhynchus. The sequence goes on from VXAD01009457.1 coordinate 629,769, forward strand.
ACCATCTTTAATGGTGTCTGCTCCTGCGAGCCCCTGCCCTCCGGCGTGTCCCGGCACAAAGAGCCCTGGCGTGGGCAGCCCCGGAGCCTGGGCAGCCCCAGCCCTGGGCAATCCAGACAGTTCCCTGCGCTGGCATGGCAGCTGGATGGGGCAGCGAGGGCAGGAGTGACCCCCGTGCTGCCCTCGCTGCCCTCTCGCCCTCCTCTGGCCCCACGGACATGTTCCGAAGTTTGGCAGGAGCTGGTGAACTCCAGCCCGCTGGCTGCGAGAGCAACGCCGCCAAGCCACAGATTCCTCTGCCCACGCTGCTCCTGTGATTAATGATGGAAAGGAATTAAAAAGAAGCAGAGGAAAAAAAAAAAAGAAAGAGCGAGGGAGAGGGGAGGGGAGCGGGTCAACAGCTGAGTGCAAGGCAAGTCGCTAGACAGGGAGTAATTAAGATACTTGGGTAAATATGATTAATAAGCTCAAACTGGCAGGGTGTGCAGTAAACAAGGGCTAACCAGATGGTACCCTTTCCTTTCTGACAATGCTGCAAGCTTTGTAAAAATAGGAAGGAAGGCTCTGGATCCTCCCAGCGAGAGTTCGGGAGGAGGGAGGATTCAGCACAGGGCCAGGGCAGTGAATCACCTGACAGGAATGAGAGACATTTCCCCCTCCATCACATCCCGGCCAGGGACTGGGAAAACACGAACACATGGATCAAACACATGGATCAAACACATGGCTGATCCCTGAGCCTCTGGGGCTGGGAGCTGCTGGGAGGGCACGAGTGAGCACCGCAGGCCAGCCGTGGCCTGGGGGTCGTGCCCGGCCAGAGCTGGTCAGAAATTTCCCCCCAAAACACTTCCCTGTCAGGAGATGCCATTTCACCAAAGGTGAAACATTTGCGGAAATGCACTGATTTTGATGAAATTGCATTTGGAAAGAAAAATCAAAGGAGAAAATCATTTCGATAAGGCCAAAGCATTTGAGTTTGACCTTTTAGGAATTAAATGGCATGGGGTTTTTTTCCATTTCAAAAAGCATTTTGTTTCAATGTTAGATATATATATATATATATATATATATATATCTCTGTAAGAACTGCTGAAGCCAGAGTGAAATGTTGTGATTATCCCAACATGTGATGATACATTTCCCCCAGTGCAATACTGCATGAAATTAAGCCCAAATATCCTTCTGCTTTGAAACCTGGAACATCAGAGCAGCAGGACATGTTCAGGTCTCAGAACTATCCGTTTGCAATTGACTGTTTACTGTCCAGCGCTTTGGAAATAAAAAATTTGCCAAGTAGCCCCAGGTATTAATAATAGACTAAATCAGCAGTTGACTCTCGGCTTCCTCAGGACAAGGATTCTCCTTTTTCCCAGCTGAAAAATTCCCAGTGATAATGGGAACAGCAAATGTTTTGTTTTCACAGGAGATGAGCAGAACACGGGGCGTGGGAGGAACTCTCGGAATCCCAGTAATGGCTCCAGCTTCTCCCGGCACTGCTTTTTCCCACAACTCGCTCTTTCCAGCACAGGTGAGGTGTCTCAGTGCTGTGCTGAACTCCTCCTGGGCTGGGAGGTTGTCCCCTGGCTGTGCCACTGATCCGAGGTCACTCCTGGTCTCCCTGCAGGGTATTGAGGCTGCTGTGGCCACCGCAGCACCCCAGGGCAGAGGACGGGGCTGGCTCTGCCCTGTGCCACGTGTATCACACCAGGGCAGGACTGGGAGGGCCTGTGGATGCTTCCAGTGTGAAAAACGCAGTGAGATTTGTTGGGAGGCTTCGAGGCTGCAGGAATAGCCAGTGGCTCGAGGAGGTGGGGTAGGGATTAAAGATAAAGAAGAAATTTCGGCTCATTGGCAGGACACATATTTTTCCAATATAAAAGCAAATGGGGGAACCCTTAAATAAATTGACTCTATAAAAACGTCCCTTTGTATTACCGCCTCACCTTTTCAAGGGGAAAACACCAAGGTGGTTTTTTTTGTGGATCCAGAATAAAAATATCAGTGCTGCTTTGTAATTTCCCAGAGCCACCAAGCAGTCCAGAGCTATTTAAAATCCACAGGCCCCTCTCGGCGCCCAGCACCCTCCCGGCTGCAGGAGCAGCTGCCATGGAATTACAAGTCCTCGTCACAAGTGAGGAGAAACAAGTTGTGGCATTTAGGAAAGGTCTGCAAAAATAGGTGTCAGACCTTAACTAATAGTGATTGTCCTCCCATTCTGCTGTAATTTACATTTAATTCACACATTTCATTTCCATTTAAAATATGATTACAGTGTTTTGAAGCACATCTCACCTGTCCCCTCCGATTAGGGCGGGATGAAAATAATGCAGAGCAGCAGGAGCGAGGCTGGGCTTGGCTGCAGGATGGGAAACACACGGTGCTGCTCGGGGACAGGGAGCACTTCCAAAAACAGCCCCGAGCAGGGGCAGAGGGGCAGGACAGACAGACACCGACACAGACACGGACACGGACACGGACACGGACACGGACACGGACACACAGACACAGACACAGACACAGACACAGACACAACACAGACACAGACACACACACACAGACACGACACAGACACAGACACAGACACACA
>VXAD01009457.1:633586-646219 GCA_013399195.1 Dicrurus megarhynchus
ACAGACACAGACACAGACACAGACACAGACACAGACAGGACACAGACACAGCCCTGCCACACCTTCCTGCTGCCGTTCTTGCCCCAGGGCTTTAAGCACCAGCTTAAAATATTTTAAACCTTCCACCAGCTCCAAGCCTCATCCAACCTGGCCTTGGATGCTCCCAGGGACGGGGCAGCCACAGCTCCTCTGGGCAGCCAGGGCCTCACCGCCCTCACAGGGGAGAATTTCCCTCCTCCTGCAGAGGCCTTTCTGAAGATTTTTTTAAACACAAAAAGTCCTGGCTCAGAAATAAATCAGGCAGGCCCTCCCCAGCCCGTCCTCAGCCTGCACTGCACCCGCCCCCGGAGCACTGCAAAGGCAGGAAGGCGCTGATTAATATCTGCTACGTGTAGGGGAAAACAACAACCCCGTAAACAGTATTATTAACCCATGGGCTGGCAATAAATCAGTGTGAGAAGGTGACCTCAGCAATGCTGGAGTAATCCTGTGTGTCAGGGTAAATTTATGAGGCCAATTTTATTGGCCTGTATGACCCAGGCTCCTTGGAGATGTCTCAGTAACAAATCCAATCCATATCATTTATTAGCTTTGCACAGTGTCAGCTCGGAGCACGGGAGGGATCCCATTAAATCCTATTGCTCCCTCTGCCAACCGTGGGCACAAATAAGCTGTTGGATAATTGTCGGCTGCAAGGAGCCCCCATTAAGGAATCTGCTCTCGGATCCATGCGGCTTCCCAGGCTGGAAGTGCCGGGGTTGGCTTTGGCCATCGGCCCCTTGCCCTCCCTCGCCTGTGCTGGGCTGGCAGCAGCAGCAGCAGGAGTTGGCCGTGGGGACAGGGGTGACAGAGGTGGGGACAGAGGTCTCCTCCTCGACCTCCCAGGTGCTGGATGAGGATCTGGTGGCCCTGGAGCTGCTGCTGGGCCGGGGGAGGTGTGGGGAGTGGGGGGTCCCAGCGAGGATGCGGCTGAAGGGATCCTGTGAACAGATCTCTGGTGGGCGAGGGGCACACGAAGGGATTTCAGAGCTGCTGGTGGCTGAAACTCCTCCCTCCAGGAGGGAAGGGATCCTCTGGCTGGGCCCTGCAGGTGGTGGCCAAAAATCCTCCATTTCAGGGCACTTGGGGACCTCGTGGTGACGTGTGTATGGTGCCAAGCACCCTGCTGGTGACAGGAGCAGTTGTGCCTTCACAGCAGCACCTCTGGGTCTGGTCCCTGTTGGCCAAGCAGGGCCTGGTGGAGCAGTTTGAGGCTGTTTGACTGTCCCTGTCATCATAAGGTTTACGGATGGTTAATTTATTCTTTATAGCACAGTCATTGATGGCTGTTAAATCACAAATGAGAGCCAATAAAGGGTGAATTGCAGCTGAAATTACACTGTTTATATGACAGCAGAGTGCTGGCTAAAAGATTCATATGCCGCTGATGAAGTACGTTATAAATTTTAATTACCATAGTTTGTACAAATGACATGTTTGAAATGCTATTGAGTAATGTGACCCTGATAATGAAACTATAAAATAAATCATTAACTTTCTGAATGAGCTTTTTTATTTCCATGCTACATGAAGTAAACTTTCCAATTTATTCCATTGCAGTCTTCTTCTGAAAAAGAAAGTGCGGAGAGAAGAGTCACAAACCTCCCCTCCACTCCTGGGGACACCGACAAGCAAAGCACAGCAGGGATGAGCGGGACCGTGGTGGAAAGGATGTCAGGAGAGTGGCCAAAGCCAGGCAAAGCCCCCAAAGTGCCCGGTTAATGCAGGACGATGCCGTGCTCCTGCAGCCACAGCCAGCTTAGCCGAGCGAGCGCAGAGATGAGAGCAGGGCTTGAGAACCAGCTCCGAAGAGCCATAAAAATCACAAGCACCGAAGAGAGAAAATCTCCATTAAAGTCAGGCTGTAATTGTAACTCGCACGCTGGCCGGGGGCTCCGCAGCCCGAGCTGCTGGAGAAGGCCCTGCTCTCCCCCGGGAGCTCCCGGGATCTGCCGGAGCTTTGGAGCCAGAGTGAAGGTGCCTGAGCCCCGACGGTTCCACACTGCAGCCCAGATAATTCCCTGGATGGGAGCGACAGCCGAGTTCCAGCCCAGGGAGGGATTTCTCAGGAGCCTCCCTGGGGAAGGAAGCACAGGCCGGGCACTCACTGACCATCGGTCTTGCTCCGCTCATCAAGACAAGGGGATGCTTCTTAACCCTCTGGAAGACACTGGAATCAGGTTGTTACCTTATTATATTGCCATATATTATTTTTTTTAAGGGATACAGGGCATGGAACAAGATGGGAGTGTGCCAGAGGTTCGTTCCCACCCCTCTGCAGAGGGTGCTCCGAAGCACCGTGTGCCCTGCTCCTGTGTGCCCACACTGACCCATCCCAGAACAGGAGCAAAGGGCTCCTCCTTCCCCTCAACCTCCTCCAGAAAATCCACCAGCTCTGGGGCTCTCTGCCCCCCTTGCCAGCACCGCTGGCTTTTTCCTCATCCCCTTGGTTAACCTTTAATTAGGAACTATTAAATTAGTGTTCTTTGCCCACCTCAGGCTGGATGTGAGCCTCTGCTGTTCCCCCAGCCTCCCACACTGTAAATAAGCAGCGTGTCCGTGTCCCAGGGCAAACAAAAGGTGGCAGTGGGAGTCTCCCAACAAGCAGCTGGGAAAGGAGGGGGAAGGGGCCCGTGACATTTTCAGCCGTGGAGATGCAGCAGGAGGTTGCAGGTCAAGCGCCGTGCAGGGGTCGGGATGCAGGAGATGAGGTAATTTATGACCCATAATGAGGTTTGTGGTTCTTTGTGCAGAGGTAGGGATGGATCTCATCCCTCAAGCCACGAGCGTCTCTGCGTGCGAGGTTTATCCATGGAAGCTGTGGTGGATCCTGGCTGGGTTCATCCCAGCGCCCCTAAATCGGGCAGAGTGTGTTTGCCAGGGGGGTGGGCAGCGTGGGCACTCGCTGCTGCACGGGCCCATGGCACAGCCACCGTGGCACAGGCCACAGCCACCCCACCCCTCTCTGCAGGCCTCACTGGCCCCTGTGTCCTCCCCAGGAGCGTTTGGAGCTGCAGGACTTTAACGCCCGCTTTTGTCTTATCAGCCACGCTGGAAATACTCCCAAGCAGGCTGCTCATGCCGCACTACTTACCATTAAAAGAAAGGACCACATTATTGCTGTTATAAACCATTGATTAAGGTTTATAATAGCAATAATCCCCTCGAAATTCATTGTTACTGCAGTTAATGACCAGTTTATTAGAGCGTTAACCATCCTTGGCAATGGGCTGAGTCGTTTAATGCTGGTAACGACCAATTTCTCAAGGGTTATTGCTTAAATAACAAGCCTTTGTTAGATATATGTTCCCCCACCAGATACTGCTCCAGCTGGAACCTTCTCCTGTGAAATAATTGTTAATTATTTCCTCCAAGTTTTGCCACCATGTCTCAAAGTTTTAGGTGGGAAGGGCTGCTGAGGGCACAGAGTGTCAGAGAGCTGAGAGCTGAGGCTGGTTGACGTGAGGGGAAGCAGCCAGAGACACTGGACCCGTCACACAGGGCTGTGGGAACTGTGCTTGATGAGGTTTTTTCCCCTCTTCTGTCACCCGGGAGTGTCCCAGCCCTGGGCACGGCCACCCCCGGAGCACTGCAGAGGCACCGGCTCAAGCTGGGAGCCGGGAGGTGTCCAAGGATGCGCCCCGGGCTCCCGGGCACCGCCACGAGCCACCCAAGAAGGGTGAGAGACACCAGAGCTCTCCCTCCCCTCTCCCGTTACATTAATTTGATCTGAGCATCTCGCGGCGTTAACGATGTCCTATCGTGTCACGTTAGTCCCATCCCTCTAACAGCGTTCCCCGGGCCTGACACCAGATGAAAGGTACAGATACGATTACCCTTTAATTGTGTCATATTAGCAAAAATAAATACTGATACAGCACCAGGCTGACACAAAACGATGGCAGATCTCTGGGAACGGGACCGGACTCGCGGCTCCCAGCCCCAGCCCGCTGCCAGGCCCGGGTGTTGGCCGGGAAAACGCGGGAGGGGATCTCTGCCCGGGTTTCCATCGCTGCCTCTGTGCTGCCAGATGTGCAGGGAAGCCCCCGGCCCAGCCCCTCCCCTCGGCACAGCCCCCAGCTCCTGGGAGCCGTCAGTGGGGGTGGGACGAGGCTGCATTGCCATGATCCACTCCCTGCCAGCTCCTCACCCTCGGCTCTGCCAGCTCCTCACCCTCGGCTCCAGCTGCCTCTAACAGGCTTTTGGATTTTGCTATGCAAAAGAGCATCCCCCCATAATTCCCCCAGAAAAATTACATTTCCATAGCAAATTAAATTTCAAGCTTTCCTCTCTCTTGTTAAGAAACACAAAAAAAATCTTGATTTGAGGAATTAGTTGAAGCCTGAGCGGCGTTAGGGTTGGTTTGCCTCCCTCCTTTTGCTCTTTGTCCTCACATTTGTGGGGTCTTTGAGGTGTCATTGGGAGAAAAATAAGGAAATGAGAAGGAGGGATTACTCCAAAATCTGTGAGAACTGCAAGTGGTTTTGGCGGTGAGATGCTGATCTTCTCCCGCGATGCTTCAGGCTCCTCCAGCCCCTCAGGAGGCAGGAATCTCCCTAAAAGAATTTATAAATACAAAACCTGAAATGTTTTCCCCTTCTCTGGGACGGAGTTAGGATTTTCTCTGTCCCCCATCAGCCAGAACTCTCGCTGGTGCCAGGCAGCTCTGAGAGGGACCCTGGCTGGGAGAGGCGCGAGGCGCTGGCGCGGCCCCGGTCCAGCCAGACTGGGTCTGTCTCTGGTCCCTGTCACAACTGCTGCGGGGATTTGTGCGAGCATCCGTGTTATTTTAGAGATAATGTGAGCAGAGTGGAGCATGTCACAGGATAATGGTCTCCTGCTGCTAGGCTGTTCTTGGCATTTATCAAAAAATGACACCAGAGGGAATATGCTCAAGGGAGCCGAGGTGTCGATTCGATGACTGCTATTTCGTGATAAAAGTTAACAGAAATAAAAATGAATTAGTCACAAAACAGCTTATTTATAGCAGTGCCTGGCCCAGGAGGGGATCGCTGGGAAAGGCAGGGCAGTGGTGCTCACATTCCTGGGAGGAACAGGCTGCACCCCAAAAGTGCCCCCAGCCCGAACCAAAGGGGGCAGCAGCCCCTGGGTTTCACCCGTCGTCCCTCCTGCTTTGTGCCTCGGCAAATGCCCCCCAGACCCTTCTGCAGGGTGCTTCCAAAACAAAACTCTTCTGTGTTTGGCCTAAAACCAAATATTTTGAGCAAAATGTTTCGGTGTTGCCTGTGTTTATACACGGTTGTGGGGGTGGGAGCTGGATGGAGCCGGGCCCTGTGCTGGGCTGCAGATGGAACTGGGATCGTGTGCAGGGCTCTGGATGGAGCTGGGACCCTGCACTGGGCTCCTGACAGAGCTGGGACCCCACACTGGGCTCAGCTGTGGTGATGGAACTCCCAGCCCCAGGGATGCAGCCCGAGTGGGAGCAGGAAAAAAGGGCAGAACACGGGAAAAAAGGTCAGCCTTTGCTGTAATGGCTAAAAATGTCAACCATGGGTCTGGTGTTAAATTAATTATCCTGGCTGGAACCATCCGTCGTGGGCACTGCAGCAGGTTAAACGTGCAGCTATTGAAGGGGAAGGGTGGGATCTGCATCTCCACCCCAGCCCATCAGAGGCTCCTGAAGCTCAAGGCTTCCCCTTTATCAGGGTGACCAAATCCATCGGTAATTGGTGCTGGGGCCAAGTTCTGGTGTGTTTCCAGCGGGACGCTCTGTTTTTGTTATCTCAGCTGTGGGCAGGAGCAGAGCAGGAGGAGGAGGAGGAGGCAGGAGAAGGACGTGGCAGCACCTGGGCTGGCTGGCCCTGCGTGCAATAGGAAACAACAGGGGCCACAGGGGACGCGTCACTGCTTTCCACCTCCGTGTTATTCCAGCCATAAATCCCAGTGACCAGCTTGAACTTTTCTCAATTGACATGTTTACAAGGGAAGTCCGCATTTGACAGGAAAATTAAGCATATCAATCACTTAACGAGCTCGTTAATGAATGGCTCTCAGATCTCTCTGATTTTGTGCCTTGGTAGCACAATTTATTGATCAAGCGCTTTCGGCCGGGCCAGATGTTGCCGTGCCTTGATCCTCCGAGCCAGGCCCTGGGCAGGGTTTAGCAAGGGGTCATTCTCTCCAGCAGACCCCACGTTCCCTTTTCTGTCTCTGTTTTCTCTTCCTTTCTCTCCCCTTTCCCTCACAGAACAAAGGGAGCAGATGCGGGCTCGGGGCCCCTCACACCCACTCCGACATATGGAAGTGATCTCCTCTGTCTCTGTAATTACACAGGAGCTGCTCTGCAATGGCTCCGGGTTTTATTGCACAGAAACCAACCTATTCCTACATAAAACATCTTTATGGCTTCTTCTCCAGAGGCTCCTTGGCCAGGTCCTGGCAGGTATAAAGGCGTGCGGGACCCCTAGCAGCCGGCGGGGACCCCGGGGCCCCCCGGCAGGACAGAGCACAGGGGGCAGAGGGAGGAAGGCCGTGGGAAGGTGGCAGCCAGAGCCCCCAGTAAAAACCAGCAGCTCTTGGAAGGCAGCAGAGAACACAAAATAACCCTGAAACCTTAAGGAGATCCGTAACCCCTGGCTGTATTTGCCTCCCCGGCCCTGGGGGTGCCCAAACCCCACCTGGGGAGGGTTGGCCAAAGCCCCATTTGAACATCCCAAGGACACTCGTGGGCTGGGAACAGGTGGGGAGGCTCAGCTCTCGCTCAGCAGGGGCTGGGGACACTCCCACCCATTTCCCGTGTGGAACAGAGCTCAGTCCCCACCCGCAGCTCCGCAGGAGGGATTTGCAGGTCCTGTGTCCCAGCCGCGGGCACCAACCCACGGGAGGGTCTGCTGGTGGTACCTCTGTGCCAAACAGCCCTTCCTGGGCTGGGCTCAGGTGAGGAGCAGCTCCCAGGGACAGCCCAGAGCCCCCTCCATCCCCCCTGGCACCTGTGATCTGTCTCGTGGCATAAAGCGTGTTTTGGGTGTGCTGTCAGCTTGTTTTCAGGAGGGCCTGATAAAACAATGCAGGAGTTACTGTGCAATCTAATGGAGTAAAAAAAAAAAACCCTCCTGTAGGGCACCATGAATAGTCCAAAATGCAAAGATGACAATTTAAGTGTTTAAAATGTACTCAAGGTAATTCCAAACAAATTTTAAAGCCATTTCAGCCTATAAAACCCCTCAGTTAAATCACTGGTTATATGGTGGCAGTGCTTATGTTGCAAAATATCCCTGGCATGAAAGGGAAACTTTAAAAAATTGCCCGTTAATCCTTATAAATTACTTATTAGTGCTGCAGAGCTGGAGCTGGAGGAGCCCTCCGAGGAAGGCCGGGCTGTTTGGGCACTTCTTGCCAGGCTCTGTGAGGAGCAGCTGGGGCTGGTTTTGATTTGCTGGGCTTTCTGAAGGCATTGATGTTCTTCCAAAGCATGACATCAGCGCTGATGTCATGGCACAGCTCTGGCTTCATCCCTCCCGCTCTCCAGGAGCCTCCCCCTCCTCCCGGCCTTTTTAGGGAAGCCAAAAACCTGTCCCTGCTGCCCCCCAGCCCAGGGCCTTGTCATCCCCGGCGGGAGCTGGGGGGGATCTCTCCGCAAGGATGGAGGGAAGGGGGCTCAGACCCCTCGGGTGCCCCCGCAGCGCTGCCCGCAGGAGCGCTGGCTGCTCCCTGGGGAATTGGGATTCATTCCCGGCCACCGCAGCCTCCCCCTGCCACAGGAGCCGTCGCTGCGTCTCTCGGCTGCGTCTCAGGGATGCAAATCCCTGCGCTGGGTGTCCATGTTTCACACCCTGCCAGCGGATTACACCCGCTGGAAAGCTGTGAAGTGCTCGCAAAGAAAATGAAAGTTTATTCCCTTCCCTGCGCTTCTGGGCTCCCAACTTTCCTCCTGTGTGTTTGTGCCCTGATTTGAGGAAGCGACACAATCTCTCACTCGCTCTCTTCTCTCGCTCTTTTCCTTTCACCAAACAGATGTAACTATTTATTCCTTATGTCCCAGTTTTCCTGTAATTTCATAAAGTGCAAATTTGCTGTCCTGCTCCCAAATGCCGAGTCGGTGGTTTGTCATAACAGTCATCAGTAACTGTCGCTTTCTGCCTGGGGCTTAATTAACCCACTCTCTCATTAGCATGTCCATGCAGTTGTAAGGAATGAAAGCCTGATTATTTTCTACAACAGTCGCAGCCAATTACTGCACTGAAATGGAACCACATTAATCAAATCTTTAGTACAGTGGCAAATTCAGAGATATCAGATTGCAAAAGACTGCAAACCTAATATGTCACTGTCAGCGGAGCTACGCAGGCATTTAGCGAATTGCATTAAATAGATGGCTCCGCTGAAACCGCATGAATTTAATATGTGATGGGATCTGGAAGCTATTAGTGTGACATGGCAAAGCACTGGGAGCTTGGCAGCTCTGGACTTTATCCATGAACTCAGGAAACTCATGTAAAAACTTGTGCGTGCGTGCGTGCGTGCGTGTGCGCGCAGCAAAATGTCTCGTCTGCCGGAGGAGAAGGCTCGGGCGCGGAGAAACGCGAGGGAAACTGGAAACGCTCCCCACATCACCGTGGGTCTGAGCTGCTGTTCGACCCCAGCGCAGAGCTCGGGGCTGGAGAGGGTCCCTGTGCGGGGACACGGGACACGGCCACGTGTGGGAGCTGCTCTGGCAGGAGGCTGCTCCTGGCGCCTGGGGAGCCGCTCTGAGGCAGCGGGACACGGCCCTGCTATGGTGACACGCCACGGACACGGAGTCGCGTGCAGAACTCTGTCCCCGAGCACTGGGTGGGCGCCAGGGCTGGGGAGCTGCTGGACGGGAAATGTTTTCCCCAAGGATCTCCCGATTTCCTGCTGCCCGTGGCTTTCCCGGCAGCTCTCGGCTCCGTCTCTGCCCAGGTCCTGCCCTTCCGGCCGCATGTGCCTCGGGCCCTGCTCCCTCTTGCAGTGCCTTGGCCGTGTCTGCCTGGGCCCTGCTTGGGCCCATGCCGAGGGCTCTCCCCGCTTTACCACGCTGGCTACAGCAGCTCCCGGTGGAAATTCCTCCTCTTCCTCTTTCCTGGCAATTTCTCGGGGTTCAAAGGCTGCGCCGTTGATGATGCCAGTGCTGTCACAACAGCAACGAGTCGGCTTCAGCTCAGGCGTGAGCTCAGAGGCATTTTCCAGCTCTTCTCAGAGGCATTTTCCAGCTCTGCTCTTAGTGAGCCCATAAATTAATGCTCCTCTGGCTCCAACACATTCCCAGCTCCCGGAGACACCCGTTCTGCAGGGCTCAGGGAAGGTACGTGGGAGTGACCAGAGGACACTGGTCACTCCAAAGCACCCTCTGGCCACAGGACTGGGGGACAGCTGGGGTGTCCTGTCCCCTCCAGCTCCTTCTGCACCTCCTTGACCCAAACCGGCTCCTTTCCCCCAGGCTGGTGGCTGAGAGCAGCAGGTTTGGATGGCAGCATCCCCTTCCCACAACGGAAAAGGCAGGAGAAGGAGGAGGTTTTGTCAGAGCCACGTCCAAGGGCTGCGTTTGTAACTCTTCCCATGTTCCCTGCCAGTGCTGGTGGGAAACTCACACTGAACCACAGTGAACCGTGGAATCTCCTGGGCTCAGGGACCCCCAAGGATCACCGAGTCCAACTCCTGGCCCTGCACAGACACCCCAACAATCCCACCCTGTGTCCGAGAGCGCTGTCCAAACGCTCCTTGACCTCAGGCAGATTTGGGACCGGGTCGCTGCAAGGAGTGACAGGAAACCAAGATTTGTGCCCTATTTTAGTCCAATAACCCTTCCTTTGCCAGGCTCAATTCACAGCAGCCTCCTGTGCCATCACTCCTGGGCGTCAGCTCCGAGCAGGGCTCATCCCAGGGTGCAGCACAGCCCCAGGCAGAGCCTCCCCAGCAGCACCTGCCCCGCGGTGTCCCCGAGCCCGAGCGGGGCCGGAGCAGGCGCTGACAGCGGTGACGGATGAGGCTCCGGAGCCAGGGGCTGCTCTTACACAAACTGCCTTCATCAGCAGCTCGCTGCTCCCATCAGTTAATCTTCCTGCAAACGGTGCTCTCCCGGAGCAGGGGCACGTTTCCTCCCCCAGTCACCTAATCTACCATCTAGTTTATGCACACATGCTCCGAGGGGTTTTTTAGAGATATATATATATGTTTTTTTCTGAGCAATCAATCTGTGCGGCGAGGAGCTGCAACTGAATTTAAATACCAGGGTTTTCATTATCTCCAGCACGGGGAAGAGAAAGGGGGGAGAGGGACACTGAAAATAGAGGGGAATAAATTCCAATCTCTTGAACAATATATCTGAAGGTGTGCAGATTTCTGCAGCCTTATGATGCCAAGTGTATTACACCAAATCTTCTTCTGCAGAAGGAATATACTGGGAGACGAGATTGCAGAGTGCCTTTGGCTGCGTGTTTGCTGTCCTTCCCACTGCCTGGCATGCACGGGAGCAGCCTGCAGCGAGTTCATGGGGTTTGCAGTGCGTTCCCTCTTGGAGACCCCCAAAGGGCCCTGGGTCCTGTTCTGCCACGAAATTTGAGTAAACGCTGTGCAAGTGGTTCCTTTCCACACCCCAAAGCAGGGTCTGCTGCTGCTCTTGTTGGGTTTTAAATCCCCATTTCCCTCCCTTGAGGTGCTGCCACAGTGTCACGTGGATTTGCTGGAGCAGGAGTTCCAGAGGGGAAAACATCTTTGCATGAGTTAAAATTTCCGGGGTTGAAAAATCACAAAAAGTGCTGAGTTCAGACAAGTTTCAAGGGGAGCTCCAGGGGAGTCTTTCCCAGACTCTAAACAAAATCCCAATTCTGCAAACTGTGGACAGATCCCAGGAGGATGGGTCCTCCTTCTCTGCTGGGAACATCCTCCTGTGCTTGCTTCCCCCTGCCTCAACCCCCCTTTTGCAGCGGGAGAAGAAATTCAAATTGCACCTAAGAATGTCCCTAATTTGTCATTTCTCCTCTGTTCCCCCTCCTTGAGGATGGCTTGGCAGGAGGAAGGTACCTGAGGGGCAGCACATGGGCTCCACGTGGGCTCTGGGCCCTGGCTCTGGCAGCCCCCAGAGATCTGACATTAAATAAACTTCGCACAGGCAGCGGCGAGGCCCTGGGCAGGAATTACTGCAGGGTCTCATCCTCTGCAAGGGGCTGGACCCATCCCTGGGGACAATCCTGCATCCCAGGGGATGCTGTGGTGCCAGGGACAGGACCAGGCAGGGCTGGGCCCCCAAAGGACCGTGGCAGGGTCTGCACCAGGGCTCTGCACCCCCAGCCCCCATCCCTCCGCTCCCCCTGCGCCTTCCCCGGCCTCTTCCACACCAAACCTCTCTTTTCCTCCCTCTTCTCCTTATTTTTTTCTCCTCCCAGGGAGAACTGCACAGAGACTGATGGTTTTATTTTACATGAATCACTGATGATCTAACAAATTAATTACCTGCTCCCTCCTTCCCTCCCTCGTGAGGTCACGGAGCCTGGGTGGGGGCCAGCCCCCGCCCCCCTCGGTGCCATCAGAGCTCCTGCTTTAAAGACCAGAGAAAAAGGTCAAAATTGCCAGTTTAGGTTAAAATCAGATTTAAACGTCTCTCACTAAACACAGAGGCACACAAACTCAATATGTCATCTTTAATGGTTCAGAACAAAGCCTAGAAAAATTGTGTCCCAGCACCCAGGAATTTTATAACCTTTGATATATAGCTTTCATTATTAGCAATAATTCCTGTAACTGCATCCGGATTCAGGGGAGCACATATTGAATAATAATTCTCCTCGTGTTGATTTGCCCCCATCCCATGGGTCCCCATGCCCTTCGTCCTCCTCTTCCTCCTCGGGCACCACCAGCCTTTCGTGCTGTCTTTTGGCTCCTCTATTTTTGGGTTTGGCCGACACCCACTCCTTCCTCCCCCACTCCTGTCGTGGCATTAGAATCTGGAACCGCAGCTCCGCTCACCTGAGTCAGGAGCAGCCCCCAGCTCAGCCAGGACACGCGGACCCCGCCGACAAGAAAAGGCGTTCGCTCCCCTCCGCCTCTTTTCGCAGTCAGGCTTCAAGTTCACATGTGAATTTATGCCAGTTTTGACATTAGCAGGAAAAATTAACAGTTCTCACACACACACACGGGCGCGCGGAAAGAAACTTGCACAAAAGAGGTTTTGTGTTTCAAGCAGAATAAATTATAGTGTGATGTTATTAAAACACTTAGTTGTTAAGTTGCCAAGAAAATCCAGTATATTCACACGGACTCGAGGACCTGTCTCCATGCAAAGTAATTAAATTAGATTTATGGGCTGCATTACATCAGTGTTTGATAGTTCATTTTTCCTTTCTTCATATTTTGTCCTGCTTTATTAGAGCATGTGACAGATGGTAAAAATAGTGTGAAGTTTCTTGGCCCTGTGCTAAATCCCCCTTCGGTAGTATATCTCTCTTCTGTCAGTTCTCCCCAGTGATGATAAATTAACCTCTCCTCTTCTATCCCAAGTGTGGCAGTAAAGCACTCTTTGACACAGCACTATCACTTTATCTTAATCTGTGCTGTTCCAGGGGCGGGGTGGGGAAGGAAGCGAGGGGAGATGATGCAATCGCTACCACGAGTTCAAAA
>VXAD01009457.1:646357-676497 GCA_013399195.1 Dicrurus megarhynchus
GGGTAAAAAAAAAAAAAAACCACCCCAGAAAGCCGGGAATAGTGCTGGTTTATCGAATGTGCTGTGTGTGTATATGAATATATAAATATATAAATATATAAATATATAAATATATAAATATATAAATATATAAATATATATATTTGTGTGTGTGCACACACATGTGCATCCCCCTGCTGCAGATCCCGGGGATCCAGCCCTGCTCACGGACATTCCCAGGGTTCTGGCTGCCCTCGCCCATCCCTGCCCTGTCCTCCTCCAACCAAACCACGGGCAGGGGCTCCTCTCCTCCAGTGAACTGGAGTCACTGGTCTGCTCCCGGCCCAGCAGCCCCAGAGCAGCTCGGGGCAGTCCCCCCTTGTCCCCACCCCAGCCCCGGCCAGACCAGGCTCCTGCTCTGCAGGAGGAGCTTTATGGAGAGAACCCCAGGAGGATTCCGTGGGATTTGGAGCACTGGGGTAGTGATTAGGTGCAGTGAGCTCACAAATTTCCTTCGAGTGAGACAGAGACAAGGATTTTCAGTCAGTCTGGTGGGCAGGCAGAGATGATGAGAGACAGGGAAAACAGGGAATGGGAGGTGTGAGGGGAGAAAGCCCTTCCTGGGAATGCCGCGTGTCCGTGGGTGTTGCACTGATCGTGCCAGATGTGGCCACACTCCACATGTGGAGATGTAAAGATTGGAATATCCCTGAATTTAAAGCACTGAGCCCTGCTCCCTCCAGGTGCCCCCTTCCTGCCAGCGCTGACTCAGAGGGCACAGCCAGGTCCTGCTGCTATTTTGGGAGTGGGAGACCTCGGCTTTCTCCCAAGCTGGGGATGCCCTAATAGAGGAACGATCTGGAGCAGTGACTACGTGTGGGTGACTCCTCCTTGATGCCTCTCGGACACACTTGGCCCTCTGGACCTGGACAGACACCTCAGCAATGCCCAAGAATAGCACAAAAATCGGCCTCAAGCATCCCCCAGCTCCACAAACCCGAGCTCCAGGCCAGATTTGGCCTGGGCCATGTGCTCCCCAGTCCCACCCGGGATCACCCAGAGGGACAATTCCATGCCAGAGGTTTTGTTAAGCACGTGCAGGGAAGCCAAGTCAGACAACTTTCCCCTCCAATGGCGTATCCCTCACTGCCTCCATTTAAAAGCCAATTCCTGCGCCTCCAGGGACCATTTACTGAACATCTCTCTCTCCTCCTCTGCCAGCTTCCAGCTCAGAGTGGCTGAGGTGCTCAGTCACCTGGACACTGTAATTAAAGACCACGGCCCATCCCTCACCCTGGGACTGCCTCTGCTCTGAGCATCATCCCACAGCTCTGGGGAGGGCAGGGGATGGCACAGCCTTGGGGCAGACGGGATGGCACAGCCCTGGGGAGGGCAGGGGATGGCACAGCCTTGGGGCAGACAGGGGATGGCACAGCCCTGGGGAGGGCAGGGGATGGCACAGCTCTGGGGGGGGCAGGGGATGGCACAGCCCTGGGCAGGACAGGGGATGGCACAGCTCTGGGGAGGGCAGGGGATGGCACAGCCCTGGGGCAGGACAGGGGATGGCACAGCCCTGGGGAGGGCAGGGGATGGCACAGCTCTGGGGCAGACAGGGGATGGCACAGCTCTGGCACCAGGTCTGGCACATCAGGGTGACCCCGTGTTCCTGCCAGAGAGTCACACAGCAGTGGAACAGTTGGGGGAGCAGGGCTGGGTCCCCCCTCCTGTCACCCCAGGGCTCTCCCTGGGCTCTGGTCCCCAGAGGGGGTCAGGGCCAAGCTGCTGCAGGTCCTTGGGGTCTGTCAGAGCAAGATCTTAAGGCCCGGCCATGGAGTTTTTAATTTGCAGATCAATAACCAGATAATACTAATGACGGTGTCAATGCAGCTCAAACCCCTCGAGGTGCAGTGGGCTCCTGGAATAACTGGGAAATGGGGAAAACACAAAACCTTCTGTTGAAACACACCTGCAACCCTGGGCCGCCTCCCACCTCCCTCTGAACTCCCCCTGATCTGCCAGGACCCAAGGCCAGCCTGGACCGGGGGAAGAGCTGAAGGGTTCTCTGGTTAAAAAAAAAAAATATAAAGCTTTAAAAAATGGCCATTTCAGGTTTATAAATAAAAGCTGAAGCTGTCCAGAGCTTCCAGACCAGTCCCAGATTGGTTTGTGCTTAAAAGGACAACACCAATCCCTTGGCTGCTGTCAGCAGCACAAATGTATGGAAAGAGCAGCTGGGTCACGGCTCCTGACAGGGCAGGGACTCCCCCAGGGAGTCTGGGGGTGATGACAGTGGGATTAGCCCTGTCCCCTGTCCCACTGCAGCGGGGTCAGCAGGCCCGGGCTCCCACAGCGCTGGCACCGGAAAGGGGAAGCCCTGAAACCAAACCTGCAGCTGTGCCCGCAGCTGTGCCGGGAGGGACGCGGTGACAGGGGCACAGCGAGGGGTGGCAGCACACTGTGCCATGGGGGGGTCACAGCCACGGTGGCACTGCTCTGTCACAGGGGGCACTGAGGGGGGCACTGCTCTGTCACAGGGGTCACAGCCACGGTGGCACTGCTCTGTGTCACAGGGGACACTGAGGGTGGCACTGCTCTGTCACAGGGGGCACTGAGGGTGGCNGGGCACTGCTCTGTCACAGGGGTCACAGCCACGGTGGCACTGCTCTGTGTCACAGGGGGCACAGCCAGGGTGCCTCACACCATCTCAGGGGGCACAGCAAGAGGTGACATTGCAGCACAGGGGTCACAGCAGTGGGTGACACAGCACTGTGTCCATCAGGCAGGGGCTGAAGCCGAGCTTTGGGGTGCTCTGTGTCCCCCTGGCCACCTGAGTGCATTAGGTAGCCAATCACGCTGCATTACGAGCCCAAGTAATGCTTATCATTAAACCTGTAATTTATTTCTGCTGTATTTCATAAAAAGTGAAATATTGCGGCTCGTCGGGGGCCCAGAGAGAGCGGGGATGCTCCATTAAGTTCGACACTGCTCCTCCATAAGATGCAGTAATTATATGCGGCTTTTTTTACTGCTAAGTTCCTACTTGCAGATGCTAACAAAAGAAATAAGCTTTTAATCCAAACATAATTAATATGAATTACCTCCACAGTACACCCTGGCTTTGCACCATTAAACTTAATTTTTGTTTTGCATGATAATTGTGTTATCATTACCATTTATAGGAGAACTCAGGGACCTTCACTTTGTTTCCAGCCAAGACCAAAGGCACTGGAAATGGCTATCGACGGGCTCAGTGCCACGGAGTCCGGGGAGTTATGGGCCTTGTCTGGCCTTGGTTTGTCTTTGCCACGGTCGGTGTGGGGTCACTCTCTCCGTTCCCCTCGTGCCGTCCCTCTGGCAGGAGGGGGATCCACGTTGGACCCCCCCCGAGCCGTGTCAGGGCAGGAGGATGGGCAGTGGCACAGCTGGGAACGCTGCATGGACAGGGAATAAAATTCCCATCCTCAGGAGACAGGAGCTGGTGCTTGGAGCATGGCCCAGGGTGCCAAAGCATCCCTGAGCACACCCCAAAATCACCCAGCACAGGGTCTGGGCACTGCAAAAGCAGCGCCAGTGACCCCAGAGAAGAGCAGGGTCTGTGCCCTGGGGTCCCAGGGGCCACCCTGGAGCCCCACCCTGGAGCCCATTAACTGCCTGGGCCCACGGGATGAGTTTGTGCAGTCACATTTCAGGGAAGAGGGAGATGAAATCAAGTCCTGTAATTATTTATTGAAATTACAGCCCCTGTCGAGGAGGACTGAATTACTGCAGACTCCATTAGCCGGCTCGCTGTGGATGGGAGAGAGGGAATGAGAAAATGATGGATGAGAAAGACAGAGAGAAATTTTAAAAATAAAATGGAATGAAATGAGAAGAAGAAGAAGGGGTAAAGAGGGGGGAGAGGAGGGCCCTTCCCCACCCTGCTTTCTCCTTGCCGGAGCGGCTCCGGAGCTGCGGCGCCCGGGGGGTTCTGGGTCACTCTGGAGGTTCAGACCCTGCAGCAGCAGCAGAGCCTGTGGGGCTGGGGGGAACTGGGGAGCTGGCTTGGGAAAAACCTGTGGAGCAGCCTTTCTGCCAAGGGCAGGGAGAGCCTCGTCCGAGGGGGACCTGGTCCTGCTGGCAGCTCTGGATTTGGGGTTTAAACATGTCCGGGAAGTCGGTGGAGAATGGGACTCATCTGGGGCAGGGGTGGGCAGGGACCCCTCTGTGCCTCTCCTCACCTGCCTGACCTCGCTCAGCACCTTCAGCGTGGCCTCGGGGAGCTCAGTCAGCTTTGGGTGCTGCTGGAATGAGGGTGGTCCCTGCCAGGAAGCCCAGGAAGGGTGCTGGGAAGAGACAGGAGGGAATGGGGGATGGAGGAGGACACAGATGATGGCACTGAAGGAGCTGGCCAAGAGCAGAGATAAAACAATGAGATCCCAGCATTGAGCCCCAGGAAGAGGTGGCTGCCACTGTTAAAAGTTTCCCCTGCAGTTGTTTGTGATCAGCACTTTGAATGATTGCACAAATATATTAATTACACTAATTTTCCCAGGAAAGAGGCTTCAGTAGCTGGAGACAGCAGGTATCTAAGGACGAGCACCACTTTGCAGGCAGCAAATTCCCTCATTAGGGCTGTTCCCCGCCGCTGTGCTTGGGCCAGGGACTGAGCTTTAAAGGGAAAAGTCTCGGTGCAAAACGTTTTAGGAAACATGGAGAGGTCGAACAGGAGCCTCGGGATGGGGCAGTCTGGCAGCAGCTGCTGGTGCCGAGCCCACCCAACCCGTGCTGGGTGCTGGGGTCCTGCAGGACCAGGGCACAGGGTGGCACCAGGGGTAAAGCCTCAGGGATGTGCCAAACTCCTGGTGGTCCCCTGAGCCCCCCAGCACTCGTGTCCCCAAGGCGGAGGTGCTGGGAAAGGACTCAGAAATGTCCCCCGATGTCTTTGGTTCCCGCAGTGTCACAAAGTCACCGTCATTCTGCACCAACCCTGCAGAGCTCTCCCGCCCTGGCTGAGGGCAAACCCAAACCCTCTGCCCCCTCCGTGCCCCCCTCTCTGCCCTGGTTTCCTCCCCACTCCACAGCACCTTTCCAAGGGCCATTTTCAGCCGGAGCGAGCGATGCACCAGCGCCGTGCCCCTCATCCCCTTCCCAACCTGCCTCCTGATAATAATGAGCCCAGACACTTTTATTATCATTATTAATTAGCACTTTCAAGCAATGGAATTAAATCAATATGGTGGACTGAAACTAATTTTAACAAGCCATTGAGATCAATCATCAGGACTTTTATCTACATAAATGCCACTAAACTCAGCTCGTTAGTGTAACATTAGCTGGGGAAGGGGGGGGAGGGAAGGGAGACTGGCGGGGTTTTAATTAGGAAGACATAAACCATGCCACGATTTTTCTTCTTTGATTTGCTTTTAATCTCGTCCATGAGCTCTCCTGGTGCCCTGGCTGATTATCACTCTCTTCACCTCCTCTCAGGAAGGAAAGGCAGCGGGAAGGAGAACTGGGGGAGCGGGAGAGGGCAAACCCAAGGAGAGGGGTTTGGCCCTGGCGGCTCCGCGGAGCCGCTCAGTTTTCCCGACCCGTGTGGGATGCAGCAGGATGAGGGACGCTGCAGGAGGCAGGACACTGTGGAGCACCTGCAGCATCCCCGGCACCGGGGAGCTCGCCATGGCACTTCCCCAGCCTGTCCTTCCCTGACCCACATCTCCCCCAGTGCCTCTGGAGTGTGACTTCCATCCCCTTGCTGTTCCCTGCACCCAGGGCTTGCCCCTGCTGCGGCCCCAGCCCAGGTTTTTTGGGCCTGGGCAGGTCATGGAGGTCCCATTTAAAGGCAGGGGGGGCTGACTCGATGCTTTGAGGGGACAAGAGGAAGGGGAGGCACCTTGTGGATGGGCACATCCAAGCCCACGATCAAAGCAGCCCAGATTTCTCCGCCACAGACTGATCATTGTTTTCCTCTTCCACTTAACTGTTGTTAGGAAATAAAACCAGGGTTTCTGAGACGGCAAGTGGGTTTCTGGCTTTTCAAAGCCACCTTTAGGTCATCTTTGGTCTCCCTGGGATGGCCCAACCTGCCAGTCCAGGGTCTGAGGCAATGCAGCAGACCTTTGGCTCCCCAGACCCACCTTTGCCCCTCACCTCCCTCTGGCATTGATCCAGCCTGGCTGTGTCTGGCATGACCAAAACCATGGCTGCAAACACAGCGTGGGTGTGGGCCAGGCTTTCAAACCTCTGAAACTTGTCCTCAAGGGAGCTGAAGGAAGGCCCAGCCTCCAGGGGGGCTGAGCTGCTCTGCACCACGCACGATCAGTCCCCCGGTGTCATTTTCCCTGATATCTCTGCCAAGCCCTCCCGTGAAATATGACAGATGCACTAGGAAATATTTCCTTTTTGTTTGCTGGATGGGTAATAACTTGCCTCCGAGACAGTCTTTATAGTCAGCACAAAAGTAATTTACCTACGTGCAGCGCAGCCAGGTTGCCATCAATCCTTCGCTCCCCGGTCCCGGCAACGCCACGCCCGGAGCTGTGGGTCCCGTGCCCCTCACCGGCCCCTCTGCCACCGCCCCCGGCCAGCTCCAGCCAGAGGTAATGTTTGTAAGCACCAAAAAATAAATAACTGAGCTGGCGGTGGCAGCAGGGCCCTGAATCACGGCCCCTCACTGTCAGCCCATTTCTCTGCAGAAAGCTCTTAGCAGTTAATTTCTGGCTAATTTATTATCCTTCGGCTTAGCCCTGCAGCACCATTAGCAGTACACTGACACAACTGAGTGAAATATTGTCTAATTTATTATCTTATTACTCCTCTGGAACAGGATCAATTAATTACCCATTAAAGTATTTCAGCTGCAGAGATTTATTAGGGGCCTCGGTGTTTTAACAGATGATTAGTTATATATGTTTGTTTGCCTGAGGAGCACAGACTGGCAAATGACTGGAGGGGAAGGGGAAAGACACCGAGTCGGGAGGTAGCTAATGGATCTTTTCTTGACTCTCTGAAAATGGAGCAGTCAATGACAAGAATTATCGACTCATTCACTTGCGGTTTGGAGATAACCATATGTACAGGGAGAGAGAGGGGAGCCGGCAGAAAAAAAGCCTCACTCAACTGCTTTTTCCATTCAATAAATTTGCTTCAGAATATATTGGATTG
The DNA here is from genome assembly GCA_013399195.1 of Dicrurus megarhynchus. Classification (NCBI taxonomy): domain Eukaryota; kingdom Metazoa; phylum Chordata; class Aves; order Passeriformes; family Dicruridae; genus Dicrurus; species Dicrurus megarhynchus. Next base: position 653,480 of record VXAD01009457.1, read on the forward strand.
GGGTTTGATGGCTATTTCGTGTTTTGCAGAGTGCTGACACTGGTATGATTCAGTAATTATTGTTTCTTTTAAGTTATTGCTGTAATTTTGCTTTCTAAGATCCCAATCAATTCCCGCCTCTCAAGGGCACGCTTGAAAAGCGATATTTGAAAACAGCCCTCTGATAGATTGTGCCGTTAGACAGTGGCTGAGACAAATAGCCTAATCTGGCACAAATTAGCTTGGCTTCCACAGATAGTTTTATACAGCAATGTAAATTATATTGTCAGGGCCAGTCACTTTCCTGCTTAGAGTGCAGCTAACAAGAAGCCATGGAGACATTACCGGGGCTGCCACGCGCTCCCGGGGCTGCTGCGGAACCATTTGCCAGCCGGGATGTGCAGGGGAGCGTTCCCTGGGTCCCTGCCCCCGGCGCCAGGCCCATCCCGAGCCCCTCGCAGCTGGGATCCCCGCGCTGGGATGCTGGGGGGGCACGGGGTGCTGGCACTGGGTGCTGGCAGCGGCTGCTGCCGTGCACAGCCGGATCAATACTCCCTGATTTGCTCTCCACGGTTATCTGGCCGGGTGGAGAAGGGTGTCAGCCCCAGGCAGGAGCTGATGGGATGGAGATGGGGGGCCCGGCCCCGAGGGAGGGGGGGTCTGTCTGTCTCTTGCCTCTCCTCCGTGCCTGCCCTCGGGCGGCCGTGGCTGGGGCTGGCTTCTGATGCCCAGGGGAGCTGCCACCCCCACCCTGCTCTCCTCACCAGGATCGGCCCCGGAGCAGGTCACCTGGCCAGAGGGACACGTCCAGCCCCGGGCACAGGGACCGCAGGGCACATCCCTGCCCAAGCTGAACAGCGAAGGAAGGCTGGATCAGAGCTCTCCTCCTGCAAGCCCAGCACAAAGTACCCCCATAGGGCCACAGAACCCTTGTGGGTTCTCCACATGAGAGCCTGGGAGCATCTGTGGGAGCAGCCAAAGCCGAATTTCTCCTCTGTCAGCAGAAACTCAGTTTTGATCCTCCCGGCTCCTCAGCTTGATCCTGAATGGAATTAGGATGGGCTTAAGCGAGAGAGGAAAGCAAGCCGAGCACATCTAAATGGAGGGAGAAGGCGAGTAATCTGGAACTGCTGTCACAGCACAAGAGCCGTGTCAGGTGCAAACAGGCTGAAAAGCATCACAAAAAGATGTATTTTCATGCAGCTGTTGGCTAACCCATGGAATTCATCACTGCGAGGTACCACAGGCGCCCTGAGCAGCATGAAAATGGGATGTTGAGACAAGAAGTGGGTACGGAGCCATTTAATGAGCCAGGTTCAATTTAAGCTGAGCTGTAAGGGATCAAATCTCAGTGTAAGGCAGGAGCAAACTGCAGGTGAGTGAGACAGGAGGCTCTGCCGGCTGCAGCACTCGGTCCCCAGGCCTTGCTCCCAGGGCTCCCCTCAGCGCCACGGCGGGATCTTGGATTTTGAAATCCTGACGGAGAAAAGCAGATGGAAACGCAGCCAGGAAGCAGCGAGCTGAGATGGAGGGACCCCCACACCTTCCTGGCCACTCGCTCCTGTCCCAGGACAGCCTTGGCCTCGGATGCCGTGTGCCACAGCAGGCCCACGACGTGCCCGAGCTGACCTAGAGCAGTTGTGTCATCCCATAACAGAGAGAGGGCTGTGTCGGGAGCGAATCTGTGACTTTAGGGAAGGGAAAAGGCGAGGAACGGCTCCTGCCAGGCTCTGCGGGAGCAGATGGAGGATGCGCTCGGCCGCAGCGAGAGCCGCGGGCCCTTCTTAACCTTGCGAATGGCTCCCGCACCAGAGGAACGCCGGACCCGGGCCTGGAGGGCTCCGTCTCCTGAGGAAAAGCGGCTTAATTCCCACTCCAACCTCTTCAGACCAGCAGTTTAGCATGGAGACTTGGAGGCGGAGTTGAGGACTGCAGTGACGAGGCTTGGGCAGAGCAGGGGAGCAGCCACCGAGCCCATCTGGTCAGCAATTATCCCATAATATTGGAATGATGCTTATTTAGAAATACAGCCTCAAGGGCTGCAGAGGAATTCAACAAAAACAAGGAACAGGGAGGAGAGATTGGCTTTTGGGACCTTTTAGCTCTGCTGAGCTGCTCTGAATTCCTGCACAGTCCCATGGTTCCCCCATGACATGAGTTTGTGTGTTCTCAGCCCACTGGCCACACGAAGAGGTGCTGGCTGTAGGAGGCACAGCAGGATCTGCGACGGCACGTTCTGCCTGCTGAGTCCATGTGCTCCTTAAACCTCCTCCCAGAGTCTCCAGGAATGATCCAAACCCAGCAGAGGAACAGCAGAAATGGGTTTAGTCTGGTGTCTCCTGAAAGCTCCGGTGATTTAGGAGGACAAATTCCCCTCCCCGGAAGGAACAGGGGGTGTATCCCAGCCTCCATCCCCCGGAGTCCCCACCCTGGAGCACCCCTGGGGAAAGCCATTTTCTCCCGTTTGCTGAGGCTGTGTCTCAGCCCACTGGGATGTGCAGGCAGTGCCAGCACTAAGCACTAAGCTGGGCTTAGCCCAGCGCAGGGTTAGTCAGAGGCATTTGCTTTCAAGTGCTGCCAGCGTGGTGCTGTGCTGGGTGAGCCCCGGGAGAAGCTGGCATTGCCTCCTCCCCAAAGGGCGTTCCAGCGGTTTGGTGCCGCGTTCCTCCGGCTCTCCTGGGAACACCGTGGGTTCCTGTCGGGACAGGCACCCCCAGCAGCACCCCCAGCCCAGAGCCCTGCTCCAAACTGCAGCTGCTTGGGCACCCTCAGTGAACACCTCTGGATGTGAAGCCAGTGGCAACGAGCCCTGTGCTCCAGCTGGAGAGCAGCACAGGCCCAGGGCTGTTTGCTCTGGAAGGGAGCTGGGCAAGGTCCTGTTTAGCTGAGTGTCACTCAGGGGGTCGGTCTCTGCAGGTCACTGTCTCCTCTCCTCCTGGCCCTTCCAAAAATCAATGCTCTGATTTGCCAGAGCACAACAAAACTGTGATGCCTGCAACAGAAACAGGATCCTATTCCTAAAGGCTCTGTGCTGAAAGCGGTGCCAGCTGTGGCACAGAGCTTCCCTCTGGCAAGCCAGGATGCTCCTGCTCGGCTCGGGGCTGTTGGGAGGCACGGGCTGATCCTCTGTGCCCAGCCTGTGGCACGCCTGTCCAGGGGACAACTGCTGCCTGGCAGGAGCGGCTCAGCCAGGCTGGAGGAGGGGGCCGGTGGTCCCAGCCCAGCTCCCAAACCTCGTCAGGTGAGCAGCCCCTGCCCAGCACAGGCACTGCTCCACCCCAGGCTCTGACACCGGCGTGCAGAGGTTCCCATCCCACACCAGACTCCTGGAGGAGGGAAGGAGCATCCCCAGCAGGAAACCAGGACACCTTGTCCCCCAGAGCCTTGGCCAAGGTTGGCCCAGAAGCCGTGGCCAAGCCAGGAGTGACCCTGGACCCACCTCCATGTGCCGCCTGCTCTGCAGAGCTGTCCTCTCCTTCTGCTGGTGCAATTCCCATTCCTCTTCCAGCAGCTGAGTAATGGCTTTGGAAAGATGACACTGCACTGATTTAGGGGCTTGACCTTGGGAGGGCTCCTGAAAAGCTGCGGTTTCCTGAGCACGGCTTCACGTTGCCTTTTATGAACACTTTGCAGTCACATGGATATTTGGGTATGTAGCAACAGGGTGGGGAAAAAAAAAAAATACGCATGCAGGAGAGAAAGAAGGGATGGAAAAAAAATCCCTTTTATATCTCCAGGCTGCCTTCAGCAACAGCATTCCTAAATAGGAGAGGTTAAATATATTGCTGCCATTACACTCTACAAGGAACACATTCCATAAAAACGAAGGTGCCGTAAATTATACAAATATGATGCTAACAAGCCAGGAAATGCACTGCTAATGAGGTCAGCTATAGAACTCCCGCAGTGCTGCAAATCATGTGCCAATCCGGCGCAGGAGGTGCAGGAGCAGCCCTGGGTCAGCATTTTCTGAGCGCATTTGTAACCCGCTGTTCGGCGAGCAGTTATCCAGGTAGATAAAACCCTCCTCCTCTCCTTGTTTATGTGTCACGGAGCCTCGGCACCAGCCAGGCCCGCTCTGCCTGAATGCACTTCGCCGTTGTGCCCATTGTTCTGCGGCGCAGAGCGGGGGATCGCTCACCGCGATGTGCAAATATTGGTTACACTTTGGAAGTCTGCGTGCTTCTGTGTTCCTGTGAGGCTTGCTCCTGGAGGAATTACGCTTGCTGGCACCGGGGGTTTTTTCTTCCCCTCTTCATACTGTATTTGCTAAAGCTCTTTAAAAAAAAAAAAAATTCAAACAAACACGTTGGCGGCGGTGAAGTCGTTCACTCGTTCACCTTCCTCCCTGTTGGGCAGTGGGACAATAAACAGAACCAAGTGTTGCATTTCAGAGCCAAAGCAAGAAACCTGCACAAAACCTGTGAGCTTCAAAAACAAGCTCAAAGCCCTTTGGACTGCTTCATATTCCTTCATCAGGAAGAATTTCTTCATGGAAAGGGTGGCCAGGCCTTGGAAGGGACTGCCCAGGGAGCTTGGGAGTGCCCATCCCTGGAGGTGTCCGAGGAAGGCCTGGACGCAGCACTCAGAGCTGTGGGCTGGGTGACGAGGTGGGACACACGCTGAGGTGCTGCTCAGGGACAGGGCTCCCACCACGGGCACTGCCTGTGTCCCAGGTGGGGGCACCCACTGCCAGCTCACCCAGAGGTGGGTGTCCCTAAGTGCCCAAAATGCTCCTGGGCCGGGCAATGGGAGATGCTGGGGGGATGAGGAGGTGCTGGGGGGGATCAGGAGGTGCTGGGTGGGATCAGGAGGTGCTGGGGGGATCAGGTGCCTCTCACAGATGAACCTCAACACTCCTGAGCCGCGGGCCCGGCGCAGGCACGGTGTGAAATGTGCATTTCTGCCTCCCGTTTCCATATGGTTTTTATGGGTGCTGCAAGCAGAAAGAAGAGCAAACGCCTCGTTCAGGAGCCTCCTGGCTCGGCAGATTTATGACCAAATTAAGGGAGGAGGAAGCACATCAGCTGCCTGGCCCAGGTGAGGGGATTAGCTCTGCTTGAGAGGAACCAGACAAAGCCATGGCTCAGACTCGGGCTCCCATCACCTCCAACAACGAGTGGGAAGTTTGGAGTGCCTGGGGTGAGCTCTGTGGCAGAACAGCCGTTTTGTGCTCGCAGTTTCCGTGGCCTCAGGGCCACCAGAGGATCCCCCAGGGAGGGTCCCTGCCCTGCCACCTCTCCCAGGGCAGGCACCAGCCCGTGTGGTTCCTTCTCATGCAAATAACTGCTCCGGCAGAAATGCATTTCTATATTTAATAAGCTGAATATTTACGTTAACTAAATAGCAGCTAATTATGAAAACATACTTAAGAGTCTGAGCAATTAAGCAATAATATATTACATAGTTATCAAGCCTCCAATACACATGTCCTTAATAATCAAAATATTAATATGCAGCTCCTCTTCCATTGCACAGCAACTCTGCTATTACACAGAGAGTGTCCTATTACTGCCAAATTAAATGCATAGTTAGGCGAATTTAGGACACTTAATTTAATGTGTTCCCAAGAGTTCACTGTGGCAGATTCTCCCAGACGGGCCTGTATCGAGGTAGTGCAGAATTCCTGGAACTGCTCTTTCCTCCACAGCCACATGGCTTTATTGGCTCGTGGTTAACCCGTTCTTGGCTGCCAGTCACAGCCCCCAGCAGGAGTGAAAGGTGACATTTTTCATGGTTGCAATGGAAATGAGGTAAAGAGCCATTGCAAAGCAGAGCAGGAGCTGGAGATGGATGATGCCCAGTGCTCCTGCCTCTGTCTGGGTGTTAAACTGGTGCAAACTGGTACCTTAGCGAGCAAAGCTGGTGCTTCCGAGCTGTGTCTGGGTCCCAGGTGCCCCTTGTGGTTCTGCCTCAGTTTCCCCGTCAGTGTGGCTGTTTCTGTCAGAGGTTTGAAACCATCTATCAGAGGTTTTTCACTTCTATTCGGGAGTGAAATCCCTGGGGAGGTGAAGCAGGGGGATAATTCCTGCTTCTGAGCTGCTGGTGTTGGTTTGGAAAGCCACAGAATGCCTTTTCCTCCCGCTCCCAGGCCGGCACAGACCCCGCCGAGGGGAGGGGGGTGCTCGGCGTGGGCAGGTGTGGGATCAGCACACCCAGAGGTGCCCCCCGACAGCAAAGGTGCCCTTCTCCCCACGCCCCGCCCCAGGGGAGCTGCCTGCTCGCCCTCATGCGTTTTTAAGGCCTTATCTGCCACATGGCCTCCAGTTGGGATGATTTATGGGGTGAGGAAAGCGCACTGATAAATTTTACAGCCGGGCCCGCGCAGACCGGGGGTATCAACAGCCCGATCCAGACAGCCCTAATGGAAAGTGCCGGCACCGCCGAGCGAGGCCTTATTTATGACTGTCTGTAATGCCACTGCTGGGGATTTATGATCCCTTCTGCCGGGCAGGCGGGAGCTGCGGCACGGCCGGGAGGAGCGGGAACGTGGCGGGAGAGGGTGGGATGGGCACCGGGGGGCACGAAGGGAACCGAGGGAGCCGAGCTGCTCCTTGGGACCAGGCAAAAGGGGGTGCAGCCAGGGCTCGGGGTGCAGGTGCCTTCCCAGCCTCTGGGAGCGCGACGTTCCCGTCTGGAAGAGTGCAGCCTTGGGGTGGCTGTGCCCGTCCCCTGGAAGGGGGTTTGGGGAGCAGTCCCTGGTCCCCAGCCTGGCTCTGATGCTGTGAGCAGCACTGAGGGGACAGCGAGGCCCAAGGTCACCCAGCAGACCCACGGGGAAAAGCAGCCCCAAGAAGAGAACTTGGAAAGCCGAACCCCTAATGGCCGCTGCTGCGCTGGAAATGCAGGGAATAAATCATGGAGGCAGCATGGAGAGGTGTGGGATGCTGGTCGCCCCTCTTCTCGGCCAATGCTATATTTGCTGGAGGAATGAAAAAAATAATAAATTTTAAAAAAATTAAAAGGGAGCAGCTATAAAATCTAGATACTAATAAAATGTTCCAGGAAGATGAATTCTTCCGATATAATGGTGATCCCTGATACTGAAATGTTCCACAAATACATTTTCATAGCCCCACTCAGTATTATTTGTAGATCTTTTTGCAACCCTTGTCAACAAATTCCTGATAAAAAGGAGACACTTTGCTGTGTGCTAAAGCTATGAATTTAAGAAGTGTCAACTGGTCCTTATTTATGGCGCAATCTTTGGCTTTCTCATTTTACTGATGTGGTTTGGAGCAGACTTTCTTCCTCACTCACACGCTCTCCCTCCTCGCTCCCCACTCCGGGACATTAATCCTGCAGCTGTCTCGGGCAGAGCGCTGACTTTCTCAAGGTGCACAGAAGTTGTGCTCTGCAGACAAATCTCTCCAAGTAGGAAAATCCATCGGGGGAGAGGGGGGAAAGCACCACCTTGGCAAACACTGGAATTCTCCCGGTGTCGCTGGGCAATGCCGGTGTTTGCTCAAGCTGGATGATCCTGGCCGGGGAGACCTGGGGACAATGGGCGAGGAAAAGGCTGCTGAACAGAGACTAATCCCTGGGGAATGGGATGGAGGGAGCGGGGAAGGGGGAAGCAGAGAGAGGAGAGCCCGGGGCTCCTCCCCTGTGCGAGCCCAGGGCTGAGTGCTCAGTGATGCTCTCTGCACCTTCCCTTCCGTGCCCAGGCTGGAATGGGTGAAACAGCTCAAAATCCTGCCTGGGAATGTGGGTGCTGCCCACGAGTGCTCTGGAGAGCCAGGGGAAGAAAGGAATGGGTTAGAGGGAAGCAAAAAACCCATGTGAGCAAGGTGGGAAGCAGTGGCTGCCCTGGAATTCAGTGGAGAGGAGCAGGGCAAGGGCCTTTCTAGGGGAAAAGGGCATCTCCAGCAGCACGTGGCAGAGGATGAAGTCATCACATGAACTCATTCTTTGCTGAGTCTGCCCGGAAGTTTCCAGCTCAGAGCTGGGTTTGGTGTCCAGCTGACCAGCAAACACTGGTTTGTCTCGGGAGAGCCGCCTCTCCTGGCAAGAACTCCCGCTGGGAGCCCACATTTCCCACAGAAGGTCCAGCTGAGGGTGGATTTTGGTTCCTCAGGTGAGGCTGAGGGGTTGAGCAATGGTGCTGGCACTCCCAGCTCACCCTCCCACCAGAGCTGCATCCAGAGCTAATAAAGGAGCCTCTGTAAAGCCAGGGGTTCTGGGGAAATCCTTTCCGGTACAAATCCACGACAAATCAGCAACAGATTATTCCGAGTTAGTGCTTGGAGGGGTGGTGACAGTGGTGACTGAATAATGGCTAATGGCAGTTCTGCTTTGAGTTTGCCCTCAGAAGGGAGGAGAGGCCATGGGGAGCGGGGCAAAGGTCTGGATCTCTGTCCCACAGCCTGGGGAGGGGGTCCTGCTGTCCCTGGCAGTCCCTGGGCCTGTGCTGGCTCCAGCTGGGGCACAGCCCTGTGCCAGTGCCCCTGTCTGTGCCCAAGGCTCCAGCTCTCCATGCCCCAGCTGCAGAGCTAAAGGCAGGAGCCACTAGTGGAGATCAGCTCAGGGTGCCCAAGGAGTGAACCTGGCTCAGGGAGGAATGTCCTACATGGAAATTTGAGACAAGAAGATCCTTTTTGGGTTGCTGGGTCCTTTGCTCCCACAAACAGCTGCTCTTTCATGCACCTCTCTCTCTTCCCCAGAAGGACACCAGTCTTTTGCTGGTCTCTGGGGTGGAGATCCCTGCTCACACTCCCTGTGCCTGCCCAAGGAGGGTCCCAGCATCCCGGGGCACGTGGAGCTGGGGCACTGCTTTCCCCACTTGCTCTGCAGCCACAGCCATGGGCTTCCCACTCCCACAGATGAACTGGGGCACTGGGATTCCCCGGGACAAAGGACCAGTGAGCGTGGCCTGGCTTCTCCCGCGCTCGCAGAGATGCTTGGGCTCCTGGGGGACAATTAGCTCCCGGTTTGCAGATCCTGCGTTAACTATGGCACATGTTCATAATTTAAGTTCTTTACAGCGGTGCTTGGTTAAGGCCGGAGCCTGCTCCCCGCTGCCCGTCCCTTTTGTTTGGGTGATTTACTGTTCCTCTGTGCCCCTCTGCCCACCGAAATTCATAACAGCTCTCACACAGCAATCGAGAGCTCGTAATTATAGCTGTGTCTGGTAGTGCCATTGGAGCTAAAGGGCCTGCTGGCACTTTCTTTTAACAGGAATCCAGCTCCCAGCTGGAATGAAATTTGCCCTGCTGATGGGGGTTTTTTATTGGTTTGTTTGAGCCCTTATTAAAAAAATACTCCAGTTTTTGGCAGCAGCGGTTTGGTGCTCAGCACCTTCCCGTCTCCTGCGCTCAGACTCGGAGCTTTCAAAGGGGCCTTGGGAGTTGGGTTCGGCAGCGCCCGAGTGCTTCACCCCAGCCAGGAAGCCTTGCCCCGGGGCTGGGGCTGCCTGGGACAGTGACAGCGTTTGTTTGGGTTTTATAAGGGAGTTTATTTTTAATTATTCAAAGTCGCCCGAGCAAATGTGCAAGAAATCAGGTATAACCCAATAAAAGCCGCGCCAGTGAGGTGCTGGTGATCCCCAGCCCTCGGCATCCACTGAGGCTTTGTTTTGCCTTCAGCTCCGTTTGTGTTTCTGAAAAGGAGGTGGGAGTTCACCATCCTGCAGTGAAATGTCACGTTGGGGTGACAGAGGTGTGGGGCACCAGTGTCCCCCAGCAGCAGGGGTGGGGTCACAAGGACGCTCGCCCCTGGGGAGGGATTTTCCTCTGCTCTCAGCAGCTCCTGCAAGGGGTCCCTCAAATACCGGGAGAGCTCAAACACATGGTGGGTTTGGGGTTTTATTCCTCCCTTGCCTCTCTGAGTGCGTGGGGTGTCATGGACGGTACCTGTGTGGGGCACAGGGACCCTCCTGGCTTTGGGAAGAGGAGGGATATCTCCGGGATGTTGAGTCCCGGGATGCTGGGGGAGCCCGGTGCTCCTGTCTCCTTCCAGTCCCACATGTCCCTGCTCAGACACTCACTGGCAACCAGAGGGTCCTCGTGGCTGAATTCCAGCCCCTCCGTGCTGCCTCCAGCCGGTCCTTGCAGGATCCCTGGCCCAGGCACCCCCTGTGCGAGCCCGGAGGGTTTAACTGCGCCGGAGCCATGGGGACGTGGAGAATCCGGTTACAGGGAATGACACGGAACCATGAGACACCTTCCAGAAATAGAGAGCAGGACTGAAATAGTGGGCCATGAATCTCAGAGGCAGAGAGCAGGCCCAGCCTCGCAGCAGGGGACACATTTCTGCTGTGCCAGCGCTGCTGCCGGCGCAGCGGGCTCGGAATGCACGGACAGGCTGTGGCCCCACTCGCTGGCCCCATCGGGTCTCCAGGTGTAAATTCCCATCAAGGAACTGGCTGAAAGGACAAATACCTGATCCCTGCGCAGCACAGTTACAGGGAGGGATCACAAGGGCACAGTGGGATCACTTCAGCAAGTCCAGAGGGTATTCCTGGGAGCAGGCACTCTGCTGGGAGGCAGCAGCTCCCGGGATTGCCCCTCCCTGCTCCTGCACCACTGAGTCCTGCAGCCTTTCCTGGTGCCATGGGTGGCAGAGGGAGGCTCCTTTACAGACACAGTTTCCTCATCAGCCCAGTTTGTGCAGAGTTAGTCCCAGATCGTGCCCCAGGATGCCACAGACACATCACTTACAGCGGTGTTGGGACAGGGCCTTTTATCCTCGCTACCAGAGGGGTTCTTTAGCCAAAATGCTTTGTGTTTAAGAACTTGATCCTGTATTGTTTTCTCAGCTTGTTTGTATACACTGAGGAAAAGCAGAGACCAATAGTTCCGTGAATTCCTCCTTGGGTTGGGAATGCTGGGCCTTTGTTAGTCCTTGCAGTTGAAGGCAATTGTGATGTGTTAACCAGGGACTACAGCCAGTATTTATTTACCTCTAAAGGGTTTTATTGCTTCCACACACACATTCTTTGCTGATTTGAACATCCTGAAAGCCCAGCTATGTGTGTGCCAATGCCCTGCAAACTCCAGGGCCGGTTCTTGTAGGGTTTTCCTCACAGGGTCAGCTCACAAAAAGAAGGTCATTCAAAAGACAAGTGATGTTTAGAAACTGATAACCACGGGTCCTGCTGAAGGGGATTTGATTTCCCCATCTAAAAGGAGATCTTTGATTAGTGACTGATGGGGCAACTTCAAAAGCTCTCAGGGTCTGGCTGAGATAAGCATTCAAACCTGGGATGCTCCTTCCCAAAGCCTCTTTGATCTGGAATTAGAGCTAGAAATCTTGCAGGCTTTATTGTGCGATTTCCAGTGGTTTTAATGATGTACCAGGCACAATAGGATCCACCTGGATTTCCCTCTCCGGCAGGGAAGGGTTTTAGCTGTGGCTTTCTGGGGCTGTGGAGGACTCCAGGTCCTCACAGCACGATGAAACCCACTCTGGAGTTGGAGGGACAGTAAATCCACTGAACCCCCCCTGTTTTGGGGTGAGTGGCCCCGAGCAGGGGCCTGACCCTCGTGGCTCCTGTACAAGGTTTGCTCCCAGTCCCGGCACGGAGGGACTTCCATGTGCTGGGGCAGTCTGAACCACGGCCCTTGCTGCTGGTCAAAGGCACTGGGTGTTACTGGGGCCCCACCAGTTTGCTGCAGCCGGCCTCAGCAGTCAGACAGGTCTGGAAAGGGACCCCCGCTCCTGGCTCCCCATCCGAGCATTTCCTTGGGCTCTATTCCCGCTCCCTCTGCAGCCACGGCTCCCAGGGGCACGGGCTGCAAGCGGAGTGCGTTCCCACCCTGCAGAGGCACAGGGGCACCGCCAGCCCCTCCCGGCGTTTGAGCACAGAATGTGTCACACCTGGAAGTAATTAGAACGAATTTTTACTCATTCATAGCTAATTGCACAATTACTCTCCTATGAAAGCTTCAGCTCTCAGAAGACACTTCAACACATGAAATGGGTTTCTCTGAATCCGGCTCGAAGAATCGCATGAAAGCTTAGGCTGGAAAGCGTTAGGCTGGATCCTAAACATCCTTTTCTTTTCAGATTGAGTCATTCCTTCCCAGCACAGTTCAAAACGCTGGCGGGGAGGGTTCCCACAGTAACCCCCACAGGGGAGGGCAAGCTGTGTCCCCCGGAGCCGCTGTCCCCGCTGTGGGACATCCCCAGCTCCAGCAGGAGCTCTCCTTGCGCTCCCTGCTCCGTGTCAGGGACCGGCCGAGCTGCCAGGACCCGTCCCCGTGCTGCGGGTGGTGTCCCCGTGGCCCGGGCTCGGAGCGGGGCCGTGGTGGGAGCCCCGGCGGGCGCAGCAGCCGTGTCTGCCTGCAAACCTCCCCGACCCACTTCGCCGAGGCGCCTGACGCCGCGTCGAAATCTCCTGCGCGCTTGCAAATGATGTTTACTATTTAATAAGATGTGATGAGACTGTTCTGATACTTCAAAGGCAGCTGACAGTTTTGTTAGAAATAATCAAGGAACTTTTGGACAATTACGGTGAAGGCTTTGACAGCGAGAAAACGCACAAACCTTGTAACTGTAACCAGCACCAAAGTCAGAGACTCTTCCCTGGAAACAACTTGAATATTCATTTTATCCATTAGGCGTCACTTTTTTATTTATTTATTTTCACTCCATGCTTTTTATGTCACTTTGCTTCCTTCATGCCCGGGAGAGCTCTTTTCTTGTTACAAGATGTGAATCTTCCCACCCTCCCGAACCTCCTCGTCTCCGAGCAGGCGAAGGCTTTCGGAGCTCTGCTGTCTCCCTGCCTGGCTGCCGCTGCTCCCGTGGGGAGTGGGGGGACACACTGAGGTCCCCATTTTGCAGATTTTTAAGGGACCCAGAACCTCCAAGATCTCTGCGAGGTCCCCGATAGCCACGGCAGCCAGGCCGTGGGCTGAGTCAGGCCAACAGGAAAAATCCTGAGCGAATTCTGAGGGATGGGGCTGGACTTGGGGAATAAAAAATATCAGAAATTCAGCCAGGGTCGGTAAAACTTAAATATCCCTTGAAAGCATCCAACAGAGCAGGTGAATAGGAATGAAAAGCAGCTGAGCTCTTCCTTTGGGTCATCCGAGATGCTGATTTCCCCTAATATTGATTGATGTGCAGCCTACAGACACATTGTCAAGCAGCCACACAGGGCTGCTCTCCAGCTGATGTGCAGGAAGAGCATTTCATTTAATCACAAACCTTCCATCACTCAAGCCAGTAAGAAGGAAATTTGATAACATGGATGTAAAACTAAAGCCTCTGATTTAATAAGACTTTTGGGTGGAATTAGCGGGGACACGCAGCGGCACCAGCGTGCCCGGGTGAGACTTCCAGGGATGACAAGGCTCCAGCAGCAGAACCAGCACCTCGTTATCCCATTAGCAAAGCTGGGAAGGCAAAATTGCTGATGGCAGAGAACTTTTGGGTGGTGTTAGGTCAGCCCTGCCTGCGCCCTGAGGCCAATGGACTGTGCTCTGTGGAGTCCTTGGTTTTGCCAGCCCAAGTCCATTTTCCATTTTCCATTTTCCATCCCCATCACACCCTGCACCCTGTTGAGCTGGACCCCTCCAGCCCCTCCGGCCATCCTTGACCCCCCTCTGCGGCTGCTCCAGCCCCACACTCCTCACCACAGCCCCAGTAGTCGCTGGGAGAAGTAATTGGCCAAAGATTAGTGTGTGTAACTGAATGGCAGAGGCTTTGTGTACCAAACAGGGGCTTGTCTTTGTCAAAAAGTCTTTACAAAGTATCCGGCGCCGGGTGTCAGGGAGGACAAGTTTTTTAATCATGTTAAAATGATTTATTTAAACGTCAAGCCATGTCACCTCACTTCCTTTCATTTTTCAAACTGTTTGTGTTTTTTCTGGATGATAAATTTATCTTCAGACAGCCTCAATATGACTAATTAACTTTGAAATATAAGAACCAGATGTGTGAGCTGGAGAGCTTTCTGAACTCATGCCAGGCATTTTTTTTCCCTCTCCTCTTTCCCTCTCCTCTCCCTTTCCCTGCACCGAAATTGCTTTGCAGACACTCGGGCACATGGAAAAACCCAGTCAGAGGGATGGACGGGCCCTCTCCCCCTCCTGCCCCAGCCCAGGTGATGTTTGCTGCCCGGGAGGGTCCTGCCCTGGCTGGAGAGGGGCAGGACGTCCCTGCAGGGGTGACTCTGGGTGTGGGAATCAGGCTGCCACTGTTCCTCTGCCACATGAAAGGAAATCAAGGCTGGATGTGACACAAAGTGATTTCTTTGAAGGAAAATCCTGCCGTGTGAAGTGGGTTTTCCCCTTCTCCTCTCTTCATGCAAGGATTGCTCGGAGCCACTCGAAGAGGGAAACATTTATGTACCGATTAATTAAGCAAAGCCTCCCAGCTCAATTTCCCTCTTCCTAACGTGCGTTCCCATCCCTGCTGCAGGAATCCTCCTGACAACAGCCCCAAACCCTCAGCCAGAGCCCACGGTGCCAGAGCAGCCCCCGGTCCCTGGGAGAGGACGGAAGAGGGGACGAGGACTCGGGAACAGGAAACAACGTCCCAGCCCCTCTGCTCCCCTGGGCCTGGCAAAGCCTCATCAATCACCGAGCGTGGGGAAGGCGATGGCAGCGGGGCTGGCGTGGATCCCAGCCCACACTGGGGCCTGTCCCACCTCGGGAGCGAGGGACAAACACCAGCCCCACCGGGGTGCTCGTGTCACACCTCGGGGGGTGGAACAAGGGGAAAGGGGCAAAGGGTGGAACGGGAATGAGCGCCAGGATGAGCTCTGGATCAGGGAGAGGAAGGCCCAGCTGCCCGAGCTCTGCCCGGCTCAGGAAGGGAAATGAGTTTTCCTGGTCAGGAGAAAAGCCTTCCCTGGGCTGGGGCAGCACCTGGGGCAGTGCCAAAGGGCTCCTCAACCACAGCAATAGTGTGAGATCCACGGGACACATTGGAGAGGTGCGGGAAACCCCGGGATGAGTGGGAATGTCTGAGCAGCTCTGCCCAGGCACGGGGAGCCTGCAGGAGGGGCTGTCTCTGTGGGAACCTTCTGGGCTGAGATCAACCCCAGCATCCCCAGAGGAGGGAGGGTGACAGGACGGGATCTTTTCTGCCCCTTTTTGTGGCTCTGGTGTTTGGAGAGGCCCATCAGGAACCACAGCTCTGCTCCCGTGGCCCCGCCGGGGCACAGCACCACGATCCTGCCCCACACCAGGTCCCCACACCGGGTCCCCACGTCACTGGGGAGCGACGCCGCCTGCCAAGCAAACATCAACAAACGTCTTTTCAGCCAAAACAGATTTTTCAAACAAAGTGTAAATATTCATGAAAAAATGTTGGTTTCGGTGGAGATTTTCCTGATCTTCTTGGAACTGTTAATCAAAATAATGTTTTTTAAATTGCGGGTTTTTTTAAAGAACTTCTTTTAAGTTTTCATTTCAACAGCTCTAAATTTATTCCATGAAAAAACTTCAGTTAGAATGATTGGGTCGGAGTGGTGGAGGAGATGGCTGCTCTTCCTGAGCCACTTCCAGCACACGGCCTTCCAGGAGCTGCTCCCGCCCCGTCCGCAGAGCCCACGGGCTGGGAGGTCACTTCTGCTGCCCGCAGCTCTCCAGGGCTGATCGAGCAGAGCGTGTCCGTGTGTCCGGCACCAGGTGCCATCCCTGCTCCGTCTGTCCGGGCCCAGCGCTGGGCGGTGCCGGCCGAGCATTCCCGGGGCTCACCCGCTCAATTCCCCCTGGGTTTGCACACCCAGGTCCGTGGAGCCTCCACGCCCTGGGCAGCATCGGGGCTGCAGCTGCCTCACATCCCGTCCAAGGAAGGGTGGTTGGGATGCCCCACAAGGACGCAGGCCGGAGCAGCGGTTCACGCAAACAAACTGCCAACGCCACCAGGAAAAATGCCTGGATAAAGGACAGTGCCCGGTGCCAGGCAGCCCAGGGATGTTTCCTCTGGGCTTCCTGCAGCCACACAAGACACTGGAGGCTCTCCGAAGGCTGTCAGGGCTGCAGAGGGGCGGGGAGGGGGTGCTGGCGGCAGGTCCCCACTCCCCTGGAAGGAGCTGCCGCTCGCCCAGCCGGAGACTGTGCGAGGATCTCACCTCGTTAGGGCGATAATGGAGCATTTCCAACGCTGCAGCGTTAAAACCAAGCTGAACTTTCCCCTCCCCACGCCTCACCCCTGCCCTAAATATCCGTAACAAGCTGCAGAAGGCGGCCGGGAGCGCCGGAGCCGTCAGCGGATGTTGACAGCCTTGATGTCTTGGCGGGCAGGATCCAGCAGCATCTCCCACTGTATGGCGCTAGATATTTAATAAAGTAAAACCCCCAGGATCAAGCAGGCTGCAATCCCTCCCAGCTCCTTTCTTCTGCCTTGCTCGAGCTCTTTCAAGCCTGCCTCCCGTCTCTCTCCAGAAAATCCTTTCATGCCTCCCTCACCAGACTGACATTTTGACAAGTTGCCACGAGTGACATCTGATTTGTACAAATTTCAAGACTAATAAATCTACCTGTCAAAGCGGAAACTTTAAAAGGAGCTAAGCCCAGCGGGTATACTTTAACAGAACTCAAGTTGATGAAACTGTAGGATGGAGAAATTATATCTGTCACAATCCACCCACATTAGTTCTGTAGAGATGTTGGCAACTGAAACAAACGTCTTTCACAGCCTTGAAAAAAAAAGGGGGAAAAAAAATAAAAGGAGACTGTTAATACTGTGAGTAACAAGTAACAGTTCTATTTGTAAACTAGCAAATTTATTTATTTAATTTTTAATTTGCCTGTAGACACGCGAGGAAGGGAGCGACCCTCCCTCTACCCCACACCCCCGGCCCCCCCGGCCCCCGGTCAGCCCCGGCCCGAGGTCTGGGGGCTTTGGGCCCCCCACACTCGCCAGCTGCTCGCTGTAGTTATGACAATGTGGGGATGTGCTGGTGCAGATGCTCGGGAGGCTGCAGCACCCACTGGGGCCGCGGGACTCGGTGCTGTCCCGCTGGATCCAGCCACAAAACCCTCTCAGTGAAACCCCCTCCTCACCCTGAGCCCGGTGGGAGGTGCCACCCCCAGCCCTTCTTTTTTTTTTTGCCGGTATTTTGGTGGTATTTTCCCTTTTTTGCCGGTATTTTCTCCTGTTCTCTCCGCTGTGGTTCCCCCCATGCTGGGGGCCTGGCACGCTCAGGGAACGCGCTGCCTCTGCCAGACTCGCCCCCATCCACAGCCCCGAAACTTTCCAAGGGCTCTGCTCGACTTTGTTCCCCGTTTGTGGTTGTTCTCCCCAGCAGCTGTGAGCACCCACGGCCGAGCAGAGCAGGGCTCCCTTGGGGGCTCCATCCCCCTGGCTCTGTGCAGAGACAGCTGAGGGGTTGCAGGGAAGGAAACACAAACCCTTCCCATTTCCTGCCTTGGAAACCCCTGGTTGAAACTTTTTGATGGGTGTTTGAGGAGGAGACTGGAACGGCATCCAGGCCCTCCAAGGGAAGGAGAAGTGGCCTTGTACCCGGCTGAATTCCCTGTTTTATTGCATCTCCTCTCTGAGACACACAGACGTGAGCAGCCAGTTCATGCTGCCTGCTGGAAGGAGATTGATTTAGAAGTCACACATTGCATGAAACTCCTGTAGCCACGTCTGCAGCACTGAGAGCATCTTCAGGTGGATCTGAGGACCGAGTGAAACCTCAGAGCTGAAGCTGTGTGACAGCTGGTGTGGTTAGAACTTGCCCATCTCCCTTCATTACAGGGGAGGCTGCAGCGTGAGCTCTTTCCCCTCGATTCCCAGCTGAGAGAGACTCCCTGCCTTCTCCCCAGCCTGCAGTGCTGCTGCCTCACCCAGCGAGGATGTGCTGGCTCTGCACGAGAGGAGAGCAGAGGAGGGAAGTGCTGCTGGTCTCCACTGCCTGGCGTGGGCTCCGTCCTGAGCTCTGCCCTGGCGTCACCCAAAATATTGCTGCCCTTTGGCACAGCACCGTGCCAGGCAGGCCCAGGGCAGGTCCCCACCCTGCCAAAGCTCTGTGAAATCCCTCTCCAAGCGACGACCAAACGGCACAGCCAGGCCAGGCCGTGGCTCCCAGGCTCCCCAGCACAGGGCACTTGGACAAGTCCCCGCCGTGAGACCCCGGGTTTGGTCCTGCTCCTGGAGAAATCAGCAGCAGCTCTCCCATTTTGCAGACCGGCATTTCCACAGGATGGAGGAATTACCACCCAGTCAGCAAATCCCACCCCTCATCCCCCTGACCACCCGAGCATCTCACAGCGCCGTGAATCTCTGGGAGGTTTCTGAAACCCCAGCTCTGCTCAAGTGTTTTCCAGCCCAGTAACAGCCACGCTGGGATCATCCTGGGCCCATTCCTCACTTCCAACAAGTCTTATTTAGCGATGTGCTTCCATGGAGAGCCAGTCAATATATTTGTTTTCCTGTAGATGTGCAGCTGCAGCAGCGAGCTGTGCAGGAAGTTTATTAAGCTTGGTTAATTTTCTAATGGCCGCAGCGCTGATGGATGTGAGCCGCGCCGGCTTCCTGCTCGACTTAAAAGTCAAATAAAAATAATCACGCTGATGGGAAAATATATTTCTTGTAGCTGCAGCAGATAATATATGAGCTGTGAGTACCTGCCAAGCGTCTCGTCTCTGGTAACACTCCCAGGGTCAGGGTTCGGCTTGTGCTGTTCCATCCCAGCCACCAGATACCGGGGATTTCAGTGTAAACAACCCGCCGAGGGGGTTTTTCAACACCTGTATTGTTTGTAATGTAATTCCTACTGCGAGGCTCTGTTGTGATGAAGGTGGGACAGAGAGGGTCTCTGGCACTGGTGCCCAGGGTGGGCAGCCTGTGGATGGCATTGGCTGCTGCCTGCTGGCTTTGGGGGTCTCACTGCAGCTCTTTCACCTGGAGAGGAGGCCCCAGGGTGAGGAATTGCCTTCCAGAAATACCTGCCACGGACCCAAGCGCTCCCTGTCTGTCCCAGCCCTCAGAGGTGGCTGTGCTGGAGCCCTTGGTCCTCTCTCACCGTGGCTCAGCCCCAGTTTGAGCAGCCTCTGGACTGGTGGGACCCGCACCCCTCTCCCTTGGGCCAGGCCCAGCCTTCATCACCCTCCAGCCCAGAGCCACCCACTTACACTGAAAGGCATCCCAAAATCTCCTGCTCAGAAAACCACAACAGGCAGGGGGATTATCCAAGAGGAATTTAAGTCACTTCTCTGCGATAAACTCTGGTTAGGGAGATTACGACTGTTTACCCAAGAGGTAAATATTGCTCAGTGCTCAACTGCTGCCAGACACCGGGGAAAGGGCTCGTGGCAGGGCCAGGCTGCCGGGGATCCTGCAGCACCCCGGCCCCTCTGCACCCCAGGAACGGTGTCAGGCACCTGCTGTCCTTGTTAATTCCTGTTCATCCCTGCTCCTGTCTGCTGGGTCTCTGCCTGGCTGCTGTGCCCTTCTCCTTAGGACAGAGCTGGCACATAAACTCCACTTCGGGAGAAAAATATTGTAAACTTGGAAACTTGTGCACTGCCCCATGCCTGGAAGCGTCTAAGGCCAAGGATGGGGCCTGGAGCAGCCTGGGCTGAGGGTTGAAATGAGAGGGACTTTAAGATCCCTTCCAACCCGAACCATTCCGGGGTTCTCTGATACGCTCAGAGGTTCCTGAGCAAAGCCCTGTACAACTGAAAATCAGCCCGAGTCACCGGACCCAGCACTACCAACACCCCCGGCGCTGCTCTGAGGCCACCGGAGCGCCTCAGCTGTGATGATGGGGACACACCGAGGCACGCCTTTGGTGAAGAACATTGGCAGCCCCCCAGGCCCTTCCCAGAGAGCTGATGCTGGGCTTTGTCCCAGCACGGAGTGCAGTGGGTACAGGGCGCTGCAGAGGCGGCCGGGGGCGAGCGGGCCCTCGCAGGCAGCAGCTCCGCAGGGGTGGCAGGAGAAGACAGATAGAGCCCGTTGTCTTTCTAATTCCCCTTCCCTTTGTGCCCCTCCCTGCCTGGTGTTCTTATCTCCCCTCCAGGTTTCAAAGCCCCACTAATCAGATCCATCACACGACTCACATTAGCCAGGCCAGCTCCAGGCTGTCACCGCCCCGCGTGCGCAGATGTTCCCGCGCTGGGCCGGGTGATTTAGAGGGGACCATTCACATTCACAGTCATCGCTTCAAATAAACAGGCTGAGAGTTTAATGATTTCAAGGTAAAGCTCTTTTATTAAGACAACACAGAGAACTTTTTTCAACCACAGCTGACATCACTATAATAAATCACCATCATGTCTTGTGGGATTGAAAAAGCCAAAATACTGTCAGAACTGATTTTTCTGGCTACTCGTGCCTCCAGAACAAACCATGTGTTTTTAATCAACAAATCTTTGTTTTGCATTTCTAAGACCCTAGCACTCTTTAAATAGTTAGCATTTACCAGAGGGATATTTTAAATTCAACACACTGCTTCCTTACTGGAGAGATTAGGAAACAGGACACCACATTAGAGCCTTACCGCGCTTGTCCGGGGCTCTTGGAAATTTGTTTTTGTTACATCCATGCAGCACGGAGAAGGGCTTTCCCATGCTTGTCTCTAGCTTCATTAGACCTTTTCTCTCCCCAAAATCAGGACATTTACTACTTGTATGAACCAAACCATCTACTGAGACTTCATGAAAACCCTCTCTGTGCAAAGCTGCGAGAAAAAGTCATGGGAATACCACCAGATCCAGGGAGTCTCCAGAAGCTGGGAACCAGCAGCAGTGAGAACCTCCTTGCCCACCATCCCTTGGGCATCCTCACCCCCGCTACCCCTCGCCCACAGAGGCTCCTGCAGAGCAGGTTCTGGGCTGGTCTGAGCACCGCTCGGGCCGTCCCCGCTGTCACCCAGCACCGGTGCCAGCGCTGCTGGCCCATGCCTGGGATGTGCCAGGCTTTCCCACTGTGCTTCCCCCCACACCGGCAGCCTGATCCAGAGGGGCTCAGCTCCCTGCTCTGGTTTCAAGGTCAGGCTGAAAGCGGAGATGTCGGGATCCTCTTTCACACTGAGCAGGGACCCCTCCCGCTCCAGCAATGGGGACATGCTCTGCCTGCTTGGCACAAATGTCAGGGCTGAGAATAACCCGGGCCGGGCCCCGGGCGAAGGTGCCCACGCCAATCACAGGCAGAGGCAGCCGGCAGTGCCCACAGGGAATGACCACAGCCCGCAGGGAGCTGCCGTCAGAGCTCTGGGGTGCAGCGAGAGGCCAGTCTGGGGCCGATCCCCTGTCTGTTTCCCGGTGTGTTTGGTCTGGAATCCTGCTGGGAGGGGGCCGGGTGAGGTGTGTTTGGTCTGGAATCCTGCTGGGAGGCGGCTGGGTGATCCTTGTCCCCACAGAGGACACCTGGTAGTGCTGCTGCCTTGCTCTCCTCCTGGGGCCACAGACGTGGCACTTGGGGTCAGGATGTGGCACTCAGGCACGTGGTGTAGGGGGGATTGTGGTGGTGCTGGGGTGATGCTTGGACTGGATGATCCTGGAGATCTCCTCCAACCCTGACGATTCTGTGCCTCCGGTTGTGCCAGGCTGGTGACAAACGGCCATGGGGCCGCTGGTGCAGGCTGTCAGCAGGACAGTGAGAGCAGAGAAAGGTGGGGACGCCACCCAGGGCACCCCCTTGTCTGCCCCAACCTCAGCCCACCAAGAACCCTTTGGGCTGGAGCCAGTCAAGGGGGACAAGGCGACCTCCTCGGAGCCAGCTCTGCTCGGCGGCAGTGGCAGGGCCAAGCATCCCCACTGCTCTCTTGGACACGTTCCCCCCAGGACAGCAGCAAGCCCCTCATGCCCCTCGGATCGGGGATGAACTTTCCCCTTCGGACGAACTCGGGTTGGCCCCAGCACCTCCTGGGCTGACCCCGGGCCGGCGGCCGAGCCCCCCTCCCACCCCACAGACCCCCTGCAGGCGGCATAAAAGCGACCTGGGCCCAGGGATTGCTCCGACACCCTCCCACGCAGCCGGGCGAGATCAAAGCCTGTGCCGGGAATCAAAGCATGTGACAGGCAGGTGTCCGTCCCCTCGACAGGGCCGCGATTAATCACAGGCTCTGTCCCACAAGGAGATCAAACCGGCCCTCCTGCGGCTGCTGGTTAAAGCCTGCCTTCAAGTTACCCTAATTAAAGTTTTCCCCCGGCCTCCCCCGTGCTCGCCCGGCTGACTGCTGTCCCATGACCGCCCCTTTCACTCCCTAAAACAAAGGCTGCACTCAGGAGCTCCGGGCAGCCGGAGTGTCCGGCCCCGGCCATGCTTGGCCGGCCCTTTCTTCTGGAGCCGCGGCAAAGCCGGAGCCTGGCAGGGGACCCTTCCCCACCGCACCGAGCCCTGTGCCCACCCGGGCACCCCGGCACAGCCAGGGCCGCCTCCCCCACCTTTAAATTCCCAACATTCCGAGTATTTATTCCAGGTCTGGAGCTCCCCGCTTTTCCTCCTGCTGAACTGGGAGAATCAGCTGAAAAGCATCATTCAAAATACTTTCAGAACCCACGGAACAGCGGTGGGACCTCATGTTCTCCACGCCCCTCCCCGAGATTCTCCTCTTGCCGTGACATCAATAGCGGCATTTTGATGAGAAGCAAAGGAATTGCTCCTCTCCAGCAAGGCTTTGCTTTGAAATGCTGCAGGGCTGCATAAAAGCAATCCAGGGGAGAACCAAACTGTTTCTGTAACCAAAAACTCGGGGAGGGGGGGGGGTTTGAATGCACATGTTAGACACTTCACATAATGAAGAAGTTTTCTAGTTTTCTTTTCCCCTTAAATGTGCGCATTAGTTCGCTCACGCAGGGTTTAAAAGAAAGGGGGGGGGGAATCACAGGGTTCCACGGAGAGGCCACTCACAGTTGGGAAATCAATCATTTCCATGGCAAAACCGGCTCCGAACAGCTCCGACACGGCCAAGGCTCATCCCTGCCTGCACCCGGGGTTGTCCCCGCGAAAGGAGAGGGGGGATCCTCGCTGGCACCTCCCGTGCCGGCTCCGGAGGGACGGCTGTCCCTCGGCCGGCGCACCGGGGCTGCTGGCTGGTGCTCAGCGGGGTCGCAGCTCCTCACTTTTGCCCTTGGTGTTCGCTCCCCGGGGGCAGCGGGGCCGGGCCGGGCTGTCGGAGCCGCGGAGAT
>VXAD01009458.1:10026-25764 GCA_013399195.1 Dicrurus megarhynchus
TGCAGCTGCGGCACCCCCAGCTCCTGAAGGCCGCCACCGCCCCAGCCGGGCCATCGGGAACACAGCCCCATTTTCCCTGCTTGGACCCACGATACAGCCAACGGTGCTGCACAGCTGAATGCAGCAAATTCGGCTGAAAACCCACGTGAAGTTGTCCCTATCTCTGTCCTTGTCCCCATCTCCATCCCCATTCCTGTCTGTATCCCTCTCCCCATCCCCATCCTTATCCCCATTCCCATCTTCATCCCCATCTCCATCCCTCTTCCCATCCCTGTCCTCGTTCCCATCCCCAATCCTTCCTTGTCCCCATCCCTGTCCCCCCTGGCTGGCTGAAGCTGCTGCTTCGCTCCAGGTTCTCATCACTCCCCTTCCCTCCTCGGCAGCTCGTTCCCAACATTTACATCGAGCCAGACCTGTGGCCACCAGGGTGTTTATTGTCCCTGTCCCGCGGCCGGAGGGACCCGGTGAGCTCGTTCCCGGGGGTGCGGGGCGGGGGCAGAGCCGGGGGTGCTCGCAGGGTTCCTCGCTCCCTTCATCCATCACCCTCCAGAAACGTTTATGGATGCATCAGGGCCCTCCTGAAGTAGCATTCCTGAGCACCACGGGTAAGAAGTGCTGGAACCGCCCATGGCGGGGACCGGTGGCCACGTTTTGGGAGCGGTGATGGAGCCCAGAGTGGGGCGGGAGGAGCTGCCATCCCCCGCTCCCTTATTTCCCCAGTTTCCACCAAAACTGAACCCAACTCCTGACGCTGTTGCTCCTCTCAGCCTGACCATGCTCCTCCCTCAGTTCCCTGCTTGGGATGGGAACGTTTTAAGAGCAAGGCTGGGAATGCCGGAGGCCCATCACGGGCCCCCATCACCCGCACCACCCCCGGGAGGACATGCCCTCACACCTGGCTGCGGGTGGGTCTTTAAAGGCTGAATCCCCTTCATGCCGTGCAGGAGGGACCCTGGGAGGGCCTGCACCCCTTGTTCCATGCACAGGGAGGGACAGAAGCCAGGAGGAGTGACCAGCGCGGGGCGTGACAGTGGCACTGTTTGGGAGGAGACTGGAATGGAGCAGCACACGGAGCGGGAACAGCCAGCAGCAGTTTCAAGGTTTTTTTTGTTTTTTAAGCCTCCCATGACTCGCCGAGCCGGTGGGAATAGTCTGGTCACTGTTAGGAAACACACCGAGGGTACATGCAATGGCCTAAGGGGCAGTGCCCGCGGAGAGTCCTCCGGGTGTCTCGGGAGAGCTCCCCAGGTGGTTTCGGGAGAGCTGTGTCGGCAGCAGGTGGTGGAGATCGGTCACAGTTGCACGATGGTGATGGATGGGCTGGAACTGCCTCTTCCCAAGGGGGGAGACGTCCCTCGATCGCAAGCGCAACCTCGGAGCCTGCGGCATCAGAACCCCGTCAGAACCCCCGTCAGAACCCCATCAGAACCCCATCAGAACCCCGTCAGAACCCCATCAGGAACCCCATCAGGAACCCCGTCAGAACCCCGTCAGAACCCCCATCAGGAACCCCATCAGAACCCCATCAGAACACACAGAGCCCCTGCCCAGCCCCGGAGCCACGAGTGCTGGGACTGAGGAAGGGGCTGGGGGGACCTTGTGGCTCTGCACAACTCCCTGACAGGAGGGGGCAGCCGGGGGGGTCGGGCTCTGCTCCCAGGGAACAGGGACAGGAGGAGAGGGAACGGCCTCAGGCTGGGCCAGGGCAGGCTCAGGGTGGATATTGGGAACAATTCCTTCATGGAAAGGGCTGTCCAGCCCTGGCACAGCTGCCCAGGGCAGGGGTGGGGTCCCCATCCCTGCAGGGATTTAAAAGCCCCGTGGATGTGGCAGCTAGGGACAGGGGTCAGTGGTGGCCGTGGCAGATGATTGGACTCGATGGGCTCTGAGGGCTTTTCCAGCCACAATGACTCCACAATTCCATGACCCCTGAGCCTTCTGGCTGGGGCTGTGCACCCCTGGGCCATCCCTGGCAAGCTCAGACCGGACCCAAGGCGTGGCACCCACCAGAGCGTCCCGCTGACCCCAGAGCCTCCCCTCGGACCCCAGGGAGCTGGGAAACACCAACTCCTGAGGCCACGGCAGGTCCCCAGGCCATGCAGGGTCCCAGGTGACTCTGCAAGCCAAGATGAGGTTGGGGCTGGGGATTTTGCCCCAAAACAGCCAGGATCTGCTGTCAGAAGGCCCCTGATGCTGCTGCCCAGCTCCCCCATCACTGGTGGGCAGCTGGAGCCGAAGGGTGGCCAGAGCCACTGGCTTGGCTTGGCTGGACACCACCACCACCACCAGAAGGCTCAGGAGTGCCCACCTGGTCCTGGCACCACATGTGGGACTGGGAGGAACTTGAGGAATCACAGAGGTTAGGAAAGACCTCCAAGGTCATCAGGTCCAGTCCCCACCTTGTCCCCAGCCCAGAGCACTCAGTGCCACCTCCAGGCCTTCCTTGGACACCTCCAGGGGTGGGGACTCCAAACCTCCCTGGGCAGCCCCTGCCAAGGCCTGACCACCCTTTCCATGCAGAAATTCTCCCTGGTGGAAGAGCCACCACAGTTTGAAGGATTATTTTTGCTTTTCTTTTGTCTTTTCCCATTCTTTCCATAGGATCAAGAAGCCTGACTGGTTCCTCTCTCTCATTTTCTCAGTGGTCTCTAATTCAGTGCTCAGCAGCTGCTCCTTGGTGGTGCTGGAGGCCCCGCTGGGCTCTGGGGGGTGGAATTGGGGCTCCTCCTGTAGAGATGAGCACTGGGGGGTGACAGGGATGTCACCACACATCCCTTTGTCCAAAGCCATGAGGGTTCCAGGGATGTGAGGAAAAGCCACACGCTGTGCCACGACCGGCTGCCCGTGCTGGCTGCCTCTCCAACGCTGTAATTTCACTCCTTCTTGAGTTACCAGATTGTTTCCCAGATGAGGTAGGACTTGAATTTCTAGTCTAAGAACTGTCAGAAAGACTCCGGAGCCCCTCTGGGGTTCTCTCCTTCCGCTGGGAGGCAGGAAGGGCAAATCCCCTTTTCTCTCCTTTGCCAGTGGCCTGCAGAGGACACGCGCTGGGAGCTGGTGCTGGGGCCATCCCACAGAACTCTGGTTTGGATCCACCACTGATTCTGCTGGCCCATGACCACCATGGGCCGGGGCTCAGCTAAAGATGAAAGACTTTCTCCTGCCTGGTGCCTACAGTCACCCAACCTCAGTGAGAGCGAACAGGTCCCAGAGCAAGGTCCCTCCTGTCCCCATCCCTTTCTGGGTGCATCCATGGGTGGTTTTTCTGCCAGGAGAACCCTCCTTCCCACTGGGAATGGGCAGTGATGGGCGTTATGGCAAACATCCAGAGAGTGTGGAAACCTGACCGGCTCCTCCTCCCAGCTTTTCAGGTGGGGGAGATAAGGATCTCCCTGGAGACACTGCCAGGCTCCAGCTCCTGCCCTCCCGCTCTCAGCTCCGCCTGTCTGTCTGTCCATCTGTTGTGCCTCGTTATAACTCAAAGCCCCGGCTTCTTGGGGGGCAGACGTTGTATTTTTGGTCTGTCTGGACGGTGTCCAGCACTACGGGCTCCTATTTCCTGGCTGAGGCCTCTGATTACAGAAGTGACAATAAAATGGGAGATAAGGGCTGCTCTCGCTGAAGGTGACGGTGTTTTCCCACTCTGGGGAGAGTTCAGAGCCCCTCCCAGTGCCTGCAGGGGCTCCAGGAGAGCTGGAGAGGGACTGGGGACAAGGCATGGAGGGACAGGACACAGGGAATGGCTTCCCAGTGCCAGAGGGCAGGGATGGATGGGATCTTGGGCAGGAATTGTTCCCTGGGAGGGTGGGCAGGCCCTGGCACAGGGTGCCCAGAGCAGCTGTGGCTGCCCCTGGATCCCTGGCAGTGCCCAAGGCCAGGCTGGACACTGGGGCTTGGAGCAGCCTGGGACAGTGGGAGGTGTCCCTGCCATGGCAGGGGTGGAATGAGAGGAGCTTCAAGGTCCTTTCCCACCCAACCCATTCCATAATTCTGTGGAAAAACCTTTTAAACACTGTGGAGGGATGGGCAGGTGGGGACCTTCCTGGTGCAGAAAGGGACAAGAGCAGGAGGTGGCAGGAGCCCCAGGAGCTGCTGGAAATGGGACATGTGTCCATCCTTACCTGAGTCGCTGTCCAGCCTGCGGCCCTCTCCTAACCTGCAACACAGGGAAGCGCAGGTTAGCAGGTGCAGCGTTTCCTTTCCCACAAAATGAAGGGTCTGCCCCCCATCTCCTACTGCTCCCATGGGAATGGCCCAGGACTGCACACCTGGACGTGCACAGCAAGCCCTGGCAAAGTCCAGGCAGGTGGAGAAGTGCCTGATCCCCAACGCCCAGAAATCCCGGCACGGCCGGGGTGGGATCGCCCAGACCAAGCTCCCAGGGCAGGGCCAGCTCCACAGGCTGCTCAGGCCCTGTCCCGTGGGGTCTGAGGGTCTCCAAGGGTGGACATCCCACGGCCTCTTGGGTCACCCTGCGCTGGACCAGCCTTGGGGTAAAAAAGTATTTTTTATGTCCAAACAGGATTTCCTTTATTCCGGCACGTGTCCCTTGTCACTTGTCTTCTCCCCAGGCACCACGGAGGAGATTCTGCCTCAGATTCCTTGAGTCTCTCCCAGGAGTTGATCACACTCACTGCTTTGATCCCAGTGCCCTCAGCCTTTCCAAGCGTCACCTTCGTCACTGCCATGGTCCTTCCCTGTCCCTCGTGTCCTGGGGAGCTCAGCTGGACCCAGCGCTCCAGGGTGGCCTCCCCGGTGCCAGGCCGAGGGGCAGGACCGTCCCCTCCTCGCCAGGAGCGCTGTGCCAGCCCAGGAGCCACTGACCCTCGCTGCACGAGGACGCGTCACTGCCGCGGGGTCACCCCGGCGTCCCCAGTCCCAGGCTGTCCCTGCCAGGCTGTGCGGGGCTGGCCTCCAGCCTGTCCCGGCACCTGGGCTTGTTCCCAGGCCTTGGCACTTTCCCTGCTGAGCTGCAGGAGGTTCTGGCAGGGCACTTCTCCGGCCTGGTGAGGTCCCAGGGGCTCGGTGTCACTGCAAACCTGCCAGGGATGGTCCTCTGGGAACAGGGGGATGCAGGACCTTGGTTTTGGCCAGGATGGGCAGATGCATTCCATGGAATCATGGAATGGTTTGGGTGGGAAGGGACCTCAGAGCCCATCCAGTGCCACCCCTGCCATGGCAGGGACACCTCCCACTGTCCCAGGCTGCTCCAAGCCCCAATGTCCAGCCTGGCCTTGGGCACTGCCAGGGATCCAGGGGCAGCCACAGCTGCTCTGGGTATCCTGTGCCAGTGCTGGACTCCCATTCCAAACTGGATATTTTTGTCCAGGAAATGTAATGGATCAGAAAACTCTGCATTTCCACCAGTCTGAGCAGGACCCAGGTCTTTAGTCCCTCTTCCAGTGTTTTCAGGGCTGTAAAATCCAAACGGGCAGTACAGGAAGGGACAAGGACATGGAGAGTCTCTGGTGATATTGTCCTGGGTTCACCCCCTGGCCACCAAGAGGAACGTGGGGCCTGAGAGGCAGCAGGATCCCGCACACAGGGACTGCAGGGCAGCCTGGCAGAGCTGGTCCCAGCTGGAATAACCCCTGGCAGAGGTGAACACGTGGATACCGCAGGGGGAACCACGACGGGAGCACCGAGGCTGAACTGCCATGGGGTGTCATCCAGCAGCACTGCACGGAGGAGGCTCTGCCAGCTCCCAGCTGTGCCCTCCAGAGCCTGGAAGCCTCGGGGACACCTCTGGAGATGCTGCTCTGTGATCCCAACCACAACGTATGCGGCTGACTGGGAATCCTCCCGGATGATTTCATCCCCCCAAAGCCGCCCCTGCTCCATCGAAGGTCAGCCTCTCCAGCAGGGAGGGCAGTGCTGGGGTTGATTAACTGGGACACAGGGAAATAGGAAATAACTACATGGAGAAACTTGTGAGGAAGCCCAAGGACGATGTTGTCCCTAGGAGTGGCTTTAAGCCAAAAGAAGGTCAGTTTGGAATGGATATTGGGAAGGAATTGTTCCCTAGGAGGGTGGGCAGGCCCTGGCACAGGGTGCCCAGAGCAGCTGGGGCTGCCCCTGGATCCCTGGCAGTGCCCAAGGCCAGGCTGGACATTGGGGCTTGGAGCAGCCTGGGACAGTGGGAGGTGTCCCTGCCCATGGCAGGGGTGGCACTGGATGTCTCTGAGGTCCTTTCCCATCCACACCATTCCAGGATGATTCTCTGAACCCATGGCAGTGGAGTCCCTGTGAGGTCCAGCCTCTCCCTTGTCCGTGCGGGTGCAGGAGCTGGGGAACACCTGAGCTGCTTTTCCCTCTCGTTCATTCCGGATGGGAGCGCGCTGCTGGGCCAGGACTGCTCCCGAAGGCGAATCCGGGGCAGGCAGAGCTCGCTGTGGACACGGGGTCAGGCCCCCCACACCCGGAGCATCCTGGCCACAGGTCCCTGTCCATCACCTGGGCTTTGGTGTCGCCCATCCCTGATGTTCCCACGCCCCAGAGCCCCCTCGCACGGGGCCGGAGCAGCTCCCCCCAGCCCACGCCGCAGGGCTGCGCTTCCATATTGATCATTCCTCGATCTCCCTGCCAGACGTTTACCTCACCGGCTCTGGGACTGCAAGAGACCGCTTTTTCCCTGGCAGGGATAATATTTACATTCCACACGGAGGCTTTTGGACCCAGTTCTGCTCTTGGACACGTCTGGGCTGTCCCTTCCCGGCTTTGTGCTGCTGCGATGAGTAACGGGGAGCGACTGTGTTCCATCTCTGCTCCCAGACATCATACTCCGGCACCTCAGAGTCCCCCTTTCCCTATTTCCCATGCAAGACACAATGCATATTTGGAAAAAGCCATATGGGTCATCTGGTAAGCATCTAAAATATTCCAGCGATGAGGAATGTTCTGGGCAAGGAGGGTCCTGTGACTTGGAGCCAGGGCGATTCTGCTTTGAAAACCCCTGTTTTAGCCAAATTCAAACTTCCCGCGCTCCTTCCCACAGAGTTCAAATACTGGTGGGCAAAGGAACAGAGCATTTCCAAACACCTGGATGCTCTGCAGAACTCAGTGGATGGGAAAACTCAGGAAAATGAGCTCTTTTGGGAGAAGCGTGAGCTCCGCTGCAGCAGCTGAGCCAGCAGGAAATGTGTGTGTAACAAAACCAGGCTCAAAGTCCCGGTTTGTTGATGCTGGAGTCGGGTTTGGCTCAAGCGAGACGAATGCCGGGGCTGATTCACACCCGGCCAAGGCTGTTCCTCGTGTTTGGGTTTGAAACATCAAAAGCAGAAGCCAAGAGAGCCCTGAGCGAGGTCCTGCCCCTGGGAGGGCCCAGGAGGAGCTTCCTGGTGGCTCCTGGAACGTGAGGTGAGGAGCAGATCCTGAAATCCCCTCCCTCATGCTGCCCTGAAAATCCTGAGGCCATGAGGATCCCTTCCAGCCCTGGGATAACTCCAGTGGAATGTGCCATGGATTCGTCAGCACACAGAGAGAGCCTGGGAGGAGCTGGGGCACAGGGGTGAAAGGGACCTCTTGTGACACAGATGGTGCTGCCTGTGAGGGGTCCCCGTCAGCACGGGGACACTTGTCCAGCCAAGGTCACGGTGGGCAGGGGCTGAGCAGGTATCAGTCCCACCTCTCAGGGACTTCCCCGCTGACTGCCCCACTGTGGGTTTTGTCTGATCCATCCCTCTGAGCTGGATTTCCCTCAGCACCCAGAGCAGCTCCTCCTCCTCTCTCACATTTCCATGTGTGACCTTCGCTGGAAGAAAAACGCCCTTGGAAGCCGAGCGCAGGACGGAACTGTGGCTGTGACATCGGCCCGGGGCAGATGCTGGGGACAGCGGCTGGGGCTGGGAGGTGACGTGCCAGGGCACAGCCACAGCACCAGCGAGGGGGCTGCTCCACCAGAGCTACCTGCCCCTGGAGCCACCTGCACCCAGAGACATCCACCTGCACCCAGGGATATCCACCTGCACCCAGAGATATCCACCTGATCCAGAGATATCCACCTGCACCCAGAGACATCCACCTGCACCCAGACATATCCACTGGATCCAGAGACATCCACCTGCACCCAGGGCCATCCACCTGCACCCAGAGGCCCTGGTGGGGCTCCAAAGGGAGCCAGTGAACCCACAGAGGAGTGAGTCAGAAAATGCTGCAGAGCTCTCAGACAGGTTTGTCCCCTCACCTCGGTCCTTCCCATTCTGCAGGTTCTCTGTTTCTTCTTCATCTTCTTCCTCTGCTTCAGAAAAAAACAAAAGAGAAAAAGCAGACATGAGACAGGTGGGTGAGAGAAGAGGCAATCATGGAATTGTTTGGGTTGGAAAATCCCTCAGAGACCATCGAGTCCAGTTCCCCAGTGCTTCCAAGGCCACCACTGATCCATGTCCCCAGGTGCCACATCCCTGTGGCTTTTAAAGTCCTCCAGGGATGGGGAGTCCATCACCTCCCTGGGCAGCCCCTTCCAATGGCTGACCACCCTTCCCATGAAGGAATTCTTTGTGAATTTCACCTGTTTGCTGGTGGGAGCTGTGGGTTTGCTCTGTTTAACCCGGGATAGGCCGGGTGGGTTTATGGCAGGGTATTTACACAGCAGAGTGGGAGCAGAAGGTCACATTCTTCTGCAGGTGGTGGCTCTTATCGCATTTCAACCCTTCACTGAGACCTGTGCAAACAGCTGATGGGGATCCTGAGGGTAGTGTGAGAGCAAAGACAGGGAGAAACCACCCAGCGAAAGGCAAGGCTGGAGAACCGGAGGTGTCTGGGAGGGATCTGATCAGAGGGGACCTCGCAGACACGTCCTCTGTGGCCCTGAGAGCAGGGCGGTGACACACGGGGGTCACACAGCCCCTGCCCTGTCGGCAGCGGCTCCAGCGAGTCCTAAAGTGAGATCTGGGGAGATCAGGGACAGCACCAGACA
This sequence comes from Dicrurus megarhynchus, assembly GCA_013399195.1. Classification (NCBI taxonomy): domain Eukaryota; kingdom Metazoa; phylum Chordata; class Aves; order Passeriformes; family Dicruridae; genus Dicrurus; species Dicrurus megarhynchus. The sequence continues at coordinate 18,941 of VXAD01009458.1, forward strand.
CCTTTGGAATAACCAGAATGGTGACCTGGAGTTCAGCGTTGGGTCTGGAACAGGCAGCGTTGCCTCGGTCCCCTGCAGACCAGCACCCTCCTTAAGCACATCCTTTTGAGCTCAGAGGGAGTGAAAATGGGATCAGTGTTCCCTCAGCAGCACTGGGAGCATGAGGGTATTGTGTGGATGTGGCACCTGGGGACATGGGGCAGTGGTGGCCTTGGCAGTGCTGGGGGATGGTTGGGCTCAGTGGTCCTGGAGATCTTTTTCAACCTCAGTGATTTTGTGATTCTGTAACTCTTGACTCCATGACTCTCTCACAGAATCATGGAATACCCTGAGCTGGAAGGACCCACAGGATCACCCAGCCCAGCCCCTGGCCCTGCAGAGAGCCCCCAACACCCCCACCCTGGGCATCCCTGGCAGCGCTGCCCAAACGCTCCTGGAGCTCTGGCAGCCTCGGGGCCGTGCCCATTCCCTGGGGAGCCTGGGCAGTGCCCAGCACCCTCTGGGGGAAGAGCCTTTCCCTCCTCTCCAGCCTGAGCCTCCCTGACATTATCACAGAGAAGGTGGATGGGGCCATCGGAGCATCCCGGGAAGCCCCGTGAGGACAGGGCGATGCCGCTCCTTGTTTCCCTTCCCAGGGAATCTGTTCTCCAGGCCGGTGCAGAGGCAGGGCAGGGTGGGAGGTGCAGCCCCGGTGAGTCCCAAGCCCTCCCACGCCCCTCCCGCGGCTGCAGGGGGAGCCGGGGCGGGAGGAGGTGTCTGTTCCCACAGCTTCCCTTGGGACACGACGTGTGAAATCCCGCTGGCTCCCATCAGCTGAGGATAACTCATGCTTTTCCTAATTTACACAAACGACACCATTTCAGACACTTCCAGGGGAGCCTTCCTTGGTCTCTGCATCTCCTCGAGCAGGAGCCTGTCAGCAACTCCATTTTAATTTCATTCTCACTGCCTGGTGATCCACACGGCTTTGCAGATCCCTGACACGGCTGGTGGCCAGGGATGGGACCCTGGGGATGGCTGGAGCTGAGTCAGGGGGGTTTAGGATGGAGCTCAGGGAAAGGCTCTTCCCCCAGAGGGTGCTGGGCACTGCCCAGGCTCCCCAGGGAATGGGCACGGCCCCGAGGCTGCCAGAGCTCCAGGAGCGTTTGGGCAGCGCTGCCAGGGATGCCCAGGGTGGGGGTGTTGGGGGGTCTCTGCAGGGACAGGGGCTGGATCAATGATCCTTGTGGGTCTGACTCAGGTAATTCCACAATTCCGTGATTCCACAACACTTGCTCTGCTCTGAAAAGCAAAAATGAGTGAGTGCAGACGCTGGGCAGAGGTTTGCTCTCCGTGTTTGAGCCTCGGGGGCAGAGCTGAGGTGATTTATGGGGGAGCTGGCGGCCCTGCCACGGCCCTGCCGGTGCCGTGTCATCCACGGACAACTTTATTAACTCCCAGCTGCCTCTGCTGCCGGGACACGGGGCTGGGAGTGGGGGATTTACTGCTGGGCAGTGCAACACCCACCCAGTTCATCCCTGCGAGGCTCCATTATGGCACAGCCCCGCGGGCCCTGTCCCCGAGGGAGAGAAGTTTATGGGGGATTTTGTGCCACAGCTGCCGGGTCTGGCACAGAACAGGGACTGGGAGGGTCTGCACAGACATGGGACACTTCCCTCCTTCCTCAGCAGCAAAGGCAGCCCAGAAACAGAATCACAGGATACTTCATGTTGCAAAAGGGCATCGAGTCCAACCTGTGACTGGTCCCCTCCTTGTCCCCAGCCCAGAGCACTGAGTGCCACCTCCAGTCCTTCCCTGTCCAGGGATGGGGACTCCACCCTGGACAGCCCCTGCCAAGGCCTGACCACCCTTTCCATGAAGAAATCCTTCCTGAGAACAGGCTGCTGGGGCACTGAATGGTCACAGCCCTGTTGCTGCCAAGGCTCCAGGGCCACAGGACACTTCCCTGGGTGACGCGGGACCTGCTCCGGCCCCACCGGGGGTGTTCAGCTCCCCTGGCACCAGGGAGAGGCACAGAGGGAGTAATTATCTGTTTTCCACATCGCTGTTTACCAGCAAGGGATGAAATTGGCCTCCTGTACAGTTACAGATACGTGATTGCATCATCTGATGCAGCGTCACGGCAGAGGGTCTCACCTGCTGCCCAGGCATGGCAGGGCTAAGCAGGAAAACTCACCCCAAAAACCTGCTCTGGCTTGTGACCATGTCATTAAGGAGCTCTGGCTTCCAGACTGGGGCTGGGAGGAGCCCCTCTCCCAGGAGATGCTCTGGAAAGCACCTCCATGATCCACACTGGGATCAGTGGGAGCAGGAGGGAGGGGATGGGCTTGGCTCCATGAATCACCAGCCGGGGCTGTATCCGCAGGGTAACGCCCTCCCCACCACGGATAACACCAACGGGAAGCCTCTGCAGGAGGTGGTGTGAGCTCCCAATGCTACAGCCATGGAATCATGGAAAATGGAATCCAAGATCATCCCCCAGCACTGCCCAGGCCAGGGATGTGGGCTGTAAAAATGATTTTTCACTGAGAACGTGGACATATAACCTCACATTAGTTTTAACAAACAATAAATGTAAGGACAAATCTCCAACCTGTGGCTGCCGGTTCTCCTTCTGCCGTGCCCTGAACCAGCTCTTACCTGAGTGAAGCTCCTTCACCAGCGAGGACATGGTGTTGGTGATGGAATCAGCTGCTACCAGCAGGTCGTTGCGGAGGTTCCTCCTCGTACCTGGGGTGAGACAGACACACAGAAATCAGGGATGGCTGCAGTGCCCCTGCCCAGCGTCCTCGTGTCACCATGCTCAGCCTCACTGTCCCACCAGGCTCCCCTGGGCTGGCACCTGGGCGCTCCCAGTGCCACCGAAGCAGAAGAGATGGAGACACCCGGGAATGGCCCAGCTCTGCCCCGTCCCCTGATCACCCGCGTGGCTTGTGAGGCGCCGTGGGCTCCTCTCTGTGACACGGCAGCACCAGGGCAGTGACAGCCCCCTGCCCGCTGCTCCCGTGGGCAGAGCCCCTCTCAGTACTGCTGAGGGTGGAGGCTGCTGGAATTCTCACCCTCCTGCATGGCTGGAGGAAGGAATCCTCAGGGTGCCCCGCGGCTGGGGCACGGCTCTGTGCTGTCCCCCCGTGACACTGACCTGCCTGGACACTCCATGGGGAGCCACTGCTGGACAGCATCACCAGTGACCACCAGTGGCCCCATCAGTGACCCGAACACGGCCACAGCTGTGCCACAGCAGCCAGGAGAGCACGGGAACACGACTGGCACAGGGATCATCCCATGGGCTGCTGCCACAGGGCTGGAGGAAGGACGATGCTCGTGGCCTCTTGTGGTGCGGGGAAGGCCACGATCCTCTTGGATCATGGATGTGCCCCATCCCTGGAAGAGTTCAAGGCCAGGCTGGATGGGGCTTGGAGCAACCTGGGGTAGTGTCCCCCCTGTGAAACAGCTGGATAATGTTACCAAGCCCACCCAGACATCTTCTGGCTGGGACATTCAATTATTTTATTAAGTGAAAAAATTGACATTTTATCCTGTTTCCTGTGTTCTCCACCGGCCTCGGGTTTGCCTGATTTTGTGTGATTAATATGAAATAGCACTAATTGTGCAGACTGCCTTTCCGGAAGGATCATTCCAGGAAAATTATTACAGAGCCTGGTCACCACGTTCTTCTCTTGCAAGAGTTTTTCTGGTTGTTGAATCAGTCCCACCGTGGTTATCACGAGAGGAACACCCCCCTTTCTGCTGGCAGCAGTGGGCCCGAGGATTCCCGAGGGACTCCTTTCTTCTCTTTCAAGATGGTCAACAGCAGAATTGATTTTCTCACTAGGTGGTGACCTCTGTCTCCGAGTATTTCACCCAGAAACCATCAGGGTGTTTTATTCCAAACCTGTCATACTTGGTCATCTTCCAAGTGCCAATCTTGGTAATCCTCCACCGAGTGGAAGATCAAGAGATCATCTAAGGAGGAAACTTTTCCAATCTCAAGACTGTAAGACCAAGATCTCTGGGGTTCAGTTCTTTAAAGCTTTCCTGCTCCAGAATTTCCCCCACTAATGTGGCAGCTCGTGGAGGACTGATGCTCTGGGAGGGAAAATGAGCCCTTGGTGTCCCTGCCCTCCCCGAGCTCATGGCAGAGAGGTGGAACCGTCACATTTTTAAGCGTCTCGTGGATCTGCAAAAGTTAGCATGAATAATTGAAATGTTTTGTTAAAGCAGAATCAGAGTGCTGAGGGGTGTCTGTGGGTTTGTTTTGGTCCCCACTGACACAGCGCTGCTGGGACAAGCCCTCTGCCCAGCCCTGAACAGCTTTCTACAACACCTGGTTCCTTGCAACACGTGTTTGAGATGCAGTCAGGTGTTGAAAACCTGGAAAAACCACAAGATTTCACTTTGGGTGATCTCAGCAGGTCCTGACGAAGGAGCAGTCGTTAGGGAGAGGCAGCAGCGAGCCCTTGGTTAATTCCATCGGCTCGAGCAGGAGCTTGAGGAAGACGCTCCGGGGACTGTGCAGGAGGGGTTTGCCTTGTCGTGGCTTCTGCACCTTCCCAGGAGAAGGCAGATGGACACAGAACAAATGGGGATGCCCAGGGAAGGCTGGAAAACGAAGAAGGATCCAGCATCATGTCCTGCCATAACTGTGTGTTCATTGCTCCAAGCAGCAGGAAAACCATTCCCTCTCTTCATGCTCCCCATGAACCAAGGGAAGGGGGCAGCCACGACCCGGATCCTGCGGTTCCTCCCAGTGCCTGGTCGGGCTCAGGGTGCTGCTGCTCCACGCCTGGGGAAAGAAAGGGACCCTGCACAGGGGGAAGGAGAGGCAGCTGCCACAGAAATCAGCCGAGAGCTCTGGGCTGCAGCACCAAACTTGCTGTGGAGATGAAGAGGAGGCGACTGGACCACCCACAGCAACAGATGGAGCGCTCGCGTCTGGTATTTGGCACCCTGCCTCCCTGGAAATGCCTGCTCTGCTCTCGGCGCTGGCAGCGTGCAGGCATGAGGAGCTCGCTGCCACCCAAGGGACGAGGAGGAGACACTCCCTTCTCCAGAGGAGCTGCAGGGCTCAGTGGGGCCATCCCGCAGCGCTCCCTGTGCCGAGGCTGCTGAGGCCGAGGGCTCCTGGTCCCGCTGCAGCCCCAAATCCCAGCCGAAAGTGCTCCCTGGCACCGGTGAAGCGTTCACTGGCACTCCTGCTCCTCTGCTGCCATTTCACAGCCTCTTCCCTCGCCTTCTCCTGGCAGCAGCTCACGTAGGCGAGGGCAAAGATCATTCCAGAAGGATATATCCACTGATAAACACAAACTGTTACTTCAAACCTGTCTGGTTTGGAGGTGCAGCGTCGGTTCTGGGAGGTTTCTTTCCGTGTTTGGTTTGCTTGGAGAAGGAACCTGTCCACCTGGCAAAGCGATTTGATCTTCTATTCACAATCTTCCCTCCCTGGAGCGAGAAACCACCTCCAGTGACTCTACCTGAGGTGACCTGTCAGCTTTTAAAGAAACAAACCCCTTCTGCACCAGGTGAGGGCTCTTGTTCACTGCCCAGGACTGAGCACGGCACCTGATTCCCAATGGGATTTCCCAGGGAGCACCACGAGGTCCGCAGGGATAATCACAGAAATATTAAGATTAGAAAAGACCTCCAAGATCATCGAGTCCAACCTTTGTTGGTTGCTGCCCGTCCCTGGGTGAGTCCTCACCCATGCCTCAGGGAGAGAGGATTTTCTGTCCTTTCTCTCACTGGCAGTGAGGAGAACATCAAAGAGAGGTGCATGTCCAGCTTCGAAGAGGTGATGCCCAGGAAGAACCTCCACCTCTGCCAGACACTGGGAAGACCAGGCCCTGCTGCTGTTTTGCTCCCAGCTCTACATTCCAGGATTCTCCTGGAGCACTAAAGATGAAAAGCCCTGGACCAAGATGGGCCAACAAGGAGAAAAGAGCGTAGAAACCCCTCGTGTTTTTCTTGCAGTTCAACCACCAGGTTTGTAAGGTTTAATTCTTAAATTATTTGTGGGTGTAACTTCCTGGGATGGGAGATCCTTTCCCTGCAGGGAAGATCATCTTCACAGAACTTAACTTCAAAATGTGTCCCCAAACTCCTCGGTGTGGGGCACAGGAAAGGGGTTTGAATGATTGCCTCGATGCGGTGAGTTCCGTGTGTGTTGTACGTGGGATCCCAGAATGGTTCGGGTGGGAAAGACCTTAAAGATCATCCGGTTCCAAAACCTTCAGGGACACCTCCCACTGTCCCAGGCTGCTCCCAGCCCCAATGTCCAGCCTGGCCTTGGGCACTGCCAGGGATCCAGGGGCAGCCCCAGCTGCTCTGGGCACCCTGGGCCAGGGCCTGCCCACCCTCCCAGGGAACAATTCCTGCCCAGTACCCTTTCTCCGGCCCCGGGTGCCCTGCCCTGGTGGTCACCTTGTGTGAAGGCCTCCTGCACGTCGCCCCCGAGTCCTGTGAGGCTGTCCTGGGGTCCGTGCGTGGGCGTGGAGCCGGCCGAGGCCGAGCGGACGGGCACGGGCGGGGGGCGGCCGTGGGTGGGCGAGGGCTGGGCCGAGCCCGCTGCCTGCGCCTGCAGAGACACAGAGACCCCTTTGCAAACCGGGCTTTGGGCTCTGGGGCACGCCTAAAAACAGCTCTGCAAAAACAAACAGACAGACGGAGAGGGCAACGTGCAGGGAAAGGCTCTTCCCCAGAACGCTCCCGGGCTGAGCAGGGATGTGATGCACGAGCGGGGGGTGCTGTGGGAGGTGGTGGCACAACGGGTGCAGAACTTCATTCACTTATTTTTATAGTTTTATATATTTTTATATTTGTATATA
>VXAD01009458.1:25812-69917 GCA_013399195.1 Dicrurus megarhynchus
TATAGTTTTTATATATTTATAATTTTTATATTTTTATATTTGTGTATATACATTTTTTATCTTTTTATATTTGTATATATATTTATATTTTTATATTTTTCATCTTTTTGTATGTTTTGACATGTTTTTATAAAATCACATGTTTTGTATGGTTTGTGCATTTATATATTACATAGTAGATATTTAATGTATTACTAATATAGATATTTTATGTGTTTTAATGCGTTTTTTTATAGTTACACTTCTATATTTTAGATATATTCATATAATTTGACTTATTGCTGAAACAGTGAATTTTTAGATTTCATTTTAGATTTTCTTCCAGTCCAACCCACCCCATTCCTGCTGTGCCATCCCAACACCCTCAAGAGCAGCTCTACACCAGAGGTGACGGTGCCGTCCCCATACGGCTTCTGGTGCCCCCCTCATGGTGAGGGACAGCCCCGGGGTCTGTCAGGTGCTGCCTGCAGCCTCGAATCCTGCTGCCAATCCCAAACAAATACAGGATCGTGGAGGGCTCACGGGAATCTTGTGCAGCGTTCACTTGGCAAAGCTCCCAAGGAGCTCCTGCCCCAGCAAAGCCTCCGGGGCTCAGCTGGGCTGGGCACCGGGGTGATGGGCAGGGCAAGGAGAGGGAGGTACAGCAGAGGACTGACATGGGATTATCGGCTCAGTGTTCCCAAAAAAATGAGCTCTGGTTTGTACCCGGTGTGTGGTGCCCACAGGCCCTGGCCAGGCTTCAGGGGCCTTTGCAAGAGAATCCCAGAATCCCAGACTGGTTTGGGTGGGAAAGGACCTTAAAGCCCACCCAGTGCCACCCCTGCCATGGCAGGGACACCTCCCACTGTCCCAGGCTGCTCCCAGCCCCAGTGTCCAGCCTGGCCTTGGGCACTGCCAGGGATCCAGGGGCAGCCCCAGCTGCTCTGGGCACCCTGTGCCAGGGCCTGCCCACCCTCCCAGGGAACAATTCCTGCCCAATATCCCATCCATCCCTGCCCTCTGGCACTGGGAAGCCATTCCCTGTGTCCTGTCCCCCCATCCCTTGTCCCCAGTCCCTCTCCAGCTCTCCTGGAGCCCCTTTGGGCCCTGCAAGGGGCTCTGAGCTCTCCCTGGAGCCTTCTCCCGGTGAGCACCCCCAGCTCTCCCAGCCTGTCCCGCTGTTCCCGGCCGCAGGCCCTGCAGGCCCTGTCACTGCGTTCACATTTAGGCAACGTTTAATTAGAGCCACCTGCTCCTCAGGAATTCGGGGCTGAGGGCCCGGAGCAGCCCCAGAGCCACTCCCGGGGTTTGTGCCTTTGGTTTGTGGCCTTTTTTTGAGCCGGTTCTCGGTTTGCTCCTGGTGACGTGCGGCTGTTACTGGGGCAACACGGCCGGTGAGCAGGGATGCTGCGGTGACACTGCCAGGACCCGCACAGTGACACTGCCGGGACCCTGTGCATGGTGACACTGCCAGGACCTGTGCACGGTGACACTGCTGGGACCCTGTGCACGGTGACACTGCCAGGACCCGCACGGTGACACTGCCGGGACCTGTGCATGGTGACACTGCCAGGACCTGCACAGTGACACTGCCAGCACCCTGTGCACGGGGACACTGCCAGGACCTGTGCACGGGGACACTGCCAGAGCTCTGTGCATGGTGCCACCATGAGCATCTCGAGCAGCAGTGATGCCACGAGCACCCCAATGGTGACACCACAGCACCCGGCACAGACATGCCACTGCCAGCACCCTGTGCAATGGTGACACTGCCAGCACCCTGTGCAGTGGTGACACTGCCAGCACCCCACACATGGTGACACTGCCAGCACCCTGTGCAATGGTGACACTGCCAGCACCCTGTGCAGTGGTGACACCGCCAGCACCCCACACAGTGGTGACACTGCCAGCACCCTGTGCAGTGGTGACACTGCCAGCACCCCACACATGGTGACACCACCAGCACCCTGTGCAATGGTGACACTGCCAGCACCCTGTGCAGTGGTGACACCGCCAGCACCCCACACAGTGGTGACACTGCCAGCACCCTGTGCAGTGGTGACACTGCCAGCACCCCACACATGGTGACACCACCAGCACCCTGTGCAATGGTGACACCACCAGCACCCCCGTGCCGGTCCCACAGGAGCTCCCAGGAACGGGATGTTGCTCGGGATGGCCACAGCTCCGGCTCATCCCTCTCTCCCCACCAGCCCCGCGCTGATGTTTGTATGAACGTGAAAACCCAGCCGTGTGGAAAATTGTCATTTTGAAACGGCATTAATAACTGGGGACTGAAAGGCAGGAGTCACACGTCCCCGTGCCTCGGCCTCGCAGGGGTCGGGGCTGCAGGAGGGCAGCAGTGCCTTTCCAAGGAAAAGCCATCCAAACGTGCAGGTGCCACACCAGCAGCTTCCCCTCCCTGCACCCAAACACCAAATCAAACCTTAAACACCCACCGGAAATGCACAGAAAAAGGCAGGAGTGTCTGAATTTGCATGAATTTGTGGCAAATGGTGCCCACGCCTGGATGCTCCCAGTGTGCCCCGTGGGACGTGGATGGGGACAGTGGCAGCTGTCACCTGCCCCACGGCTCCGGTTTGGAGGAACCGGCTCTGTCCTCCTCCCCCTCCTCCTCTTCCTCAGCAGCCACCCAGGGGAGGGAAAACAGCCCATGAAGATGGAAAAGGGGAAGAGACCCGGCCCTAACACCTGCCTTGGAGAAGGGCCAGAACCAGAGCTTTCCTCTCCCCAGGAGGGAGCCAGAGGAGGGGGTGGGAATATTTTCTGGTTTCAGTATTTTCTGATTTGAAGCTTGTCCCCCAGGTCTCATCTTGTGTCCTGGGACCTCAGCACGTCCTCCAGTTACCCCTGGAGACCACGGACGGTGGCAGGTGTGAGGAAAGGAAAAGTCACAGAGCTTTTGTTATTTAGAATCCCAGAATCACTGAGGGTGGAAAAGAGCTCCAAGATCATCCAGTCCAACCTGTGCCCGATGCCCACCTTGTCCCCAGCCCAGAGCACTCAGTGCCACTTCCAGGCCTTCCTGGGACATCTCCAGGGATGGGGACTCCAAACCTCCCTGGGCAGCCCCTGCCAAGGCCTGACCACGTTCCAGGTGGAGAGGAGAGAGCTCAGTTCCTGGAGTCAGATCTCAGTGCTGACTCTGTGCCCCAAAACACATCTGCCTAAACTGCGAGGGGACAAATTGTACAGCACATGACAAGCTCAGCCCAACTCACACGTCCCCACCTTGGCCACAGTGGCTTTTGCAGATCATTGAATCCCAGACTGGTTTGGGTGGGAAGGGACCTTAAATCCCATCCAGTGCCACCCCTGCCATGGGCAGGGACACCTCCCACTGTCCCAGGCTGCTCCAAGCCCCAATGTCCAGCCTGGCCTTGGGCACTGCCAGGGATCCAGGGGCAGCCCCAGCTGCTCTGGGCACCCTGTGCCAGGGCCTGCCCACCCTCCCAGGGAACAATTCCTTCCCAAGATCCCATCTCACCCTGGCCCCGTCCCCTTGTCCCCTTGTCCCACCACTCCAGGAGTGCTCGCTCCTTGGCCCAAGGGTCACTGTGACCCCCAGACACGCCCAGGCTGGCAGTGCCCACTCCTGTCAGTTCCAGGCAAGAGGAAATATTTTGTCACCAGCATTCCTGTTTGAGACACACTGCACCGATGTTCTTAGAGAAAGTGCCCGAACGCTCGAATTTCTCATTTTAGTTGTTTTTAACCGCTTGGCAGCAGCTGGTTGGGCTGATTTGCATTCCACGGGCAGCGGAGCAGCGGGGCCGGGAATGTCCCTCACCCGCATCGTGACGCGGTTCCTGGAAAACACAGTGATTGTGAGAGCAGCCCCTGAGGTCACGGCCACGGCACATCCTGAGGGGGATGGGGACGGGGCAGGGCAGGGCAGGGCAGGGCAGGGCAGGGCTGCTCCCCCTCCTCGTGCAGCTCCCGGGGTGGTGCACCCACCGCACGCGGGGCTCGACGGGGATCCGAAAGTTGTCGGTTCAGTGAAGACTTGAAAATCGCCTTCCTAGAAACACGTACTGGCCCAGCTGGAGCCGCCCGCAGCTCCGGGGCCGGGACCCCTCAGGCCCAGCAGCCCCTCAGTCCCCACCCCAGAGCGGTGACAAAGCAGCTCCGGCCAACGCCGACCGGCAAAGCACAGGAGGAGCAAACTTCTGCGTTGGGGCGGCACCTTCCAGAGGACAGGCTGAAACTGTAGTCATGGAGCCACCGAGGCTGGAAAAGCCCTGGGAGACCATCGAGTCCAACCATCCCCAGCACTGCCAGGGCCACCACTGACCCCTGTCCCCAGCTGCCACATCCACGGGGCTTTTAAATCCCTGCAGGGATGGGGACTCCACCCCTGCCCTGTGCCAGGGCTGGACAGCCCTTTCCATGAAGGGATTGTTCCCAATATCCAACCTGAGCCTGCCCTGGCTGAGCCTCAGGCCCCCTCTTGTCCTGTCCCTGTTCCCTGGGAGCAGAGGCCGACCCCAAATACCATGGGCTGAGCTACAGCTGCACATCCTGCAGGGACTGTTACAAACCTCTCCAGGTTCACATCTCCAGCAGGAAATGATCCAATCTCCTCATGGATGATGCCCTGGATGATCTCTCCAAGGCCACAGTCCTCACAGACGGCCACACCTTTTGGGAGTGGAGACAACACCTGAACAGCTCCAGGATGGAACAGGGACCTGCAAGAGCCTCCCTGGGCTGAAAGGAGAACTGAGGATCTTTGAGGGTGACGGCTCCTTCCTGCTCGTGGCAGGACCTGACCCCGACTGAGCAGATGGGGCTTTCCCAGGCCCCAGCAGAAACCCGGCAGCCGAGGCAGGAGGGGAACAGCAGAGCTGAACTGCACTGGGCAAGAGGCCAATGGCCCCTGGGCTGTGCCAGCTCTGGGGGGGCAGCAGGGCCAGGGCAGTGCCCGTCCCCTGTGCTGGCACTGCTGGGGCACCTCCAGTGCTGGGGGCAGCTCTGGGCCCCTCCTGACAGGAGAGCCCTGGAGGGGCTGGAGCGTGTCCAGGGCAGGGAACGGAGCTGGGAAGGGGCTGGAGCAGCAGGAGCGGCTGAGGGAGCTGGGAAAGGGGCTCAGCCTGGAGAAAAGGAGGCTCAGGGGGGACCTTTCCAGAGAAAAGAAAAAAAAAAAAAGGAAAGAGAAGAGAAATAAAAAAGCAAAGAGCAAAGAAAGGAATCTCTTTTCCATACTGAAGTCCCCTCCTGTACTTCACGCAGCACGTGGGGCCCTGTCCCTTCCCTCGGACCGAGTGCTGCCCCTGTGGAAAAGCCCGGCCGGGGCCACGTGCAGCGAGAGCCGGAATCGGAACCTCTGAGCTGGCGTTTCCTCCCCGCTGACATCTCTGTGCCACCCCCAGCCCACGGCTCTCGGGCACCTGCTGCCACAAGGGAGGGGGCCTGAGGCCATGGGGAAGAGCCAAGGATGGAAATCTGAGCAACCTGGGCTCGTGGAAGGTGTCCCTGCCCAGGGCAGGGCTGGAGCAAGAGGAGCTCTAAGGTCCCTTCCCACCCAAAGCAGTCCCACTATGACACCGAGGGTGACAAGGAGCCTCAGCCCCAGCTCACACCACAGCCTGAAACCAGCCCAGTCCTAGAAAGCACCTGATCTGCTGAGAAAGCAAAGGCACCTGGTGCAGCAGAGCTGTGCCAGCCCGGTGTGGGAGGACACGGAGCTGTGCCTCTGCAGGGCTGGGCAGTGACCTGGCACAGCCCGGAGCCACCACGGGACCCTTGGTGGGGACACTTGGGGGGGCTCCTGAGGCTGAATGAGAACGTGTTGCAGAGAGGGACAACAAATCACTGTCAAACCTTCCTTCTCCAGTGGCTGAAGGCAACAGGAGGGGTGGAAGGAATGCCAGAATTATGGATTTCACAGAACCACTGAGGCTGGAAAAACCTCTAAGATCAGAGTGCAGTCGTCCCCCAGCGCTGCCAAGGCCACCACTGACCCACAGCCCCAAGTGCCACATCCACGGGGCTTTTAAATCCCTGCAGGGATGGGGACTCTACCCCTGCCCTGGGCAGCTGTGCCAGGGTTTGACCACCCTTTCCACGAAGGGATTGTTCCCAGTGTCCAACCTAACTGTCCCCTGCTGCAGCTCGAGGCCGTTTCAAGCTCCAAAACCCCTGGAGCTGAGGTGTCCCAGGATCTGGGGCTGTTGGAGCCTGTGCCAGGGCTGTTGGTTCAGAGTCTCCATTTCCTGGCACAGCTGTGCTCAGCTCTGCTCCTCCACGGAGCTCCCGGGGTGGGAAACTCCGGGATGCCTTTTGTAAACAGAGCCGAGGCAGAGCCGAACAGGTTTGTAAACTCCTCTCTGACTCTGTTTCGGAGCTGCAGCCTCCGAAAATCCAGGAATTACTGGCTCATTGCACGTCCTTCCTGGAAACTGCACCGGGTAGGACACAGAAGATGGATTTCAATTTAGAAAAACCACAAAGGAAACCTCTGACCTGGCTCCTGAAATGTTTGGGAGCCAACTTCGATTTATTGTCCCTGGCTTATCAAGTCTTGTATACAAGAGCTGTGAGGTTTAACCTAAAACACCATTTCCCAGGAAAAGAGGCCGAGCTGTGCCCTGAGCACAGATCAGCTCCAGGGGAAGGGCTGGGTGGGAGGGAAGCAGTGCCCATAAGGGCTTTTAGCAGCTCTCCAAGATGCTGTTTCACCATCACCTCCCTCACCCCAGCAGTTTAGCTGGAGGTCCCCCACCCTCTGGGAAACTGCTGCCAAATTTTCTACGACCATTGTGGCTTTAAAGGAGAATGGGATGAAAAAAAGCCTTCAAAAATTGGGGTTGGAAGGAGCCTTGGAGGGTGTCCAGCCCAACCACCTTTTTGCAGCAAGGTCAGCCCCAAGGTGCTGCTCAGGCTCCTCTTCAGCTGCTCTCTGAAAGTCTCCCCAAGGAGGCCCCCCCACCCCTCTGGGCAGTCTGCTCCAGAGCTCAGCCACTCTCATGGGAATTCCTGCCCCAAATCCAGCCAGAAGTCCCCAGCTGGTGTGTGACCATGCACCTCTGGAGAGGCTCTGCTTCCTCCTGCGTCAGGAGGAGACAGACAAGTACAGCTGCATTTCCCTTTCATTTCCCCTTTGCCTCCTTCTCTCCAGGCTCCTCACAAGCAGCTCCTGCCTCACCTTTAGCACAGGGGTTTGTGGCACATGGACACTGGAAAAGCTGCCCCAGAGAGGGACAGGATCCCCAGTCCTTAGAGGTTTCCAGAGCTACATGAAGCCAGAACTAGCCTGATCTAGTGCCAGCAGCAGTCCTGCTTGGAATCGTGGAATCGTGGAATTGTTTAGGTTGGAAAAGACCTTTAGTGGAGTCCAACCATCAAGTTCATCTCCTTCACGTGGAAAATCAAACTAAAGACCCCCAGAAGTCCCTGAACCTACAGATGTTCACTGAGAAACTCTGAAATCCTATTTTGCAATAAATAGACATTGATTTTATCACAGAAACATCACAGACTGGGCTGGGTGGGAAGGGACCTTAAAGCTCATCCAGTGCCCCCCCTGCCATGGCAGGGACCCCTCCCACTGTCCCAGGCTGCTCCCAGCCCCAATGTCCAGCCCGGCCTTGGGCACTGCCAGGGATCCAGGGGCAGCCACAGCTGCTCTGTTCCATTTTAATATGGAGCTTATTCCTAGGAACAGATTAAAGTAAAAGGGATCTTGCACACACAATAACCCAAGAGCCAGCAGGTTTCAGATAAGCACTTCAGACAAGTAAACATCTCATCATGCCCCAAATACTCCAGAAAATGCAGCACAAACAGACCAAAAAGGAGAACATGAGCACATGAGCTGCACCTCCGGTCTGTGGCTGTGCATCCCTGCTGTGGGAGGGAAGGAGCCAGCAGAGGATGTCCTGGCATTCCCGGGAACCAGGGGTCTGCAGCAGTGCTGTGGGCTTCTCATCCACATCCCACTCAGTGCCTAATTCCCCTCTCTGGGCTCTCCTTTGGAAGCACGGGCTGGCCCCTGAGCTCGGCTGCCTCACGCCAGGACTCATCAGGCCCCAGCTGAAGAGCCTTTATCACCTTCCCTGTCCGTGAATATTCCAGGGGCTTTCCTCAGGAAAAACAGCATCTTCTGGCCCAGATGTTCTCCCCATGCCCAGGGCTGGGGGACACACACTGAGCCGAGCCCCCAGACCCAGCACTGCCCTTGGCTTTCTCTGTGGCTCCTCTTGCTCAGCCCTTGGGCTCTCCACGAGGGAAAAATCTTCCCCGTGAGGGTGGGCAGGCCCTGGCACAGGGTGCCCAGAGCAGCTGTGGCTGCCCCTGGATCCCTGGCAGTGCCCAAGGCCAGGCTGGACATTGGGGCTTGGAGCACCCTGGGACAGTGGGAGGTGTCCCTGCCCGGGGTAGGGGTGGAATGAGATGGGATTTAAGATCCCTTCCCACCCAAACCATTCCAGGACTCGCTGACTCTATGAGCAGACTATCCCAGAACCAACACACTGGAGGGCTACAGAGAACTCACAGCTCTTGCCACTAAAATGACAACAAAACCTGTGTTTTCAGCAGTTTTGGGTGCTGTTTGTGCAGAGCTGTGGGACCTGCTGCTCACAGGTGAGGTGGGGGAAGGACGTTATTTGCTGCACAGGAATGAACGAACATCGGCAAAGGCGGCTGTAAGGAAACACCCCGTGCACCCCAGCTGGGTCTGCTCCTCCTAATCCCCTGCTGGCAGATGTTTACCCGACAGCTCTGGGAAACCTCCCCAGCCAGGGTGTCCTCACCTCTGCAGGGAGTTTGCAGCACATGGGGCTGGTGGCACAGCCCAGCTCTGCAGGGCAAGGGCAGCTCTTCCCTCCTCTGCCACTGGCTGTGCCTGGAGCTGCCTAAACCTGCTCCGTCCCCCCTGCTCCAGGGCCTTCAGCCCTGCTGGGTGAGCTGGAGCTTCAGCCAAGGTGAGCTTCCTTACCAGCCTCCTTGGGACTTCACAGAATCCCAGAATGGTTGGGATGGGAAGGGACCTTATCGTGTTCCATGCCCTGCCAGGGACACCTTCCACTACCCGAGCCCTGAGCCCCATCCGACCTGGCCCTGAACACTTCCAGGGATGGAGCACCCACAGCTTCTCTTCCAAATATTCCTGCCATTTTTCACAGAACCACACAGTGGTTTAGGTTGGAAAATACCTCAGGTTTGAATTCTCATCCCCATCTCTAAAGCCCCAGCAATCTCCTCCTGCCTGATGCCAAGAGCAAATCCAAGTCCCTCGCAGGAAGGCTGAATAGTAATTAATTCAGGACAGAAATAATGAACTACAGAGGAATTTCAATTTACACGTCTTTCTATTTTAACAGAAAACCCTTGACAACTGATTTTGGAAAAAACTTCTCCAACCACATTTAAACCTGCTTTGCATGAGGCTCATCCAGCCTACGCCGCTCGGGCTGCACGGGAGGGAACAGGAGTTTGCTCTGGAGTCGTCTGCACTCAGGGGATGCTCCCCCTTGGCTGCCTTTCCCTCACACACATTGACTTGACTGACTTCAGGCTGTGATAAAAGCTGGAATGCTGCTGGGCCGGTTAGTGCAGGACGTGGGTCTTGTCCTTGCAGCTCTGCGAGGCTCAGGCTGGTGCTGGAAGCGCAGTGACACACGGGGCACCGCAACCGCCACCGCCTGCAGGCCCCAAATCCCATTTTTCGGAGCCCCATCCCCGCTCCGCAGTCTCTCCTGCACTGCACATCACGAGTGCAGTCACGGGGCTGCAATCTGCCTGCAAGGTATTTCTCCAGGATTTGGGGCTGTGTTGCCATTTGCCATTTTTCTTTTCACCAGTAATTTAACAATTATTTACGTTAACCAGGAAGGGAGGAGAAGCCCTTCCAGAGCTGCACATGAAGCTGCTGCTGCTGCTGCCTGAATAATTCCAGCTCGATCGAAGCGTGCGCTAAAAATAATCCAACCCCCTCCCTGCAAACACTCTTTGAGGGAAATATTTAAACCAGAAAACAAGGCCCCTAAATCAGATCCCCCCAGCCGGGGCTGTTAACCCGATTGTTGCAGGGAAATTGAATTTCCCCGTCCTCCGTGGGCTCTCGGCTCCAGCCGCCTCCCGGAGCGAGCACGCCAAGGAATACATGAAAGGCTCATTAGTGGGGAAGGCTAATAACCTTTCTGAGGCATTAATAAAATCCCCGGCTAAAGCCTAACACAGGGACAGTTTCATGGCAACAGCGGGAGAGAGGCAGGGTGTCCTCTGCCCCAATCCCACAGATCCCCTGTCCCCCCGTGTGGCGTGGGGTGGCAGTGGGATCACTTGGACGAGGATGGACCTCCATCCCTGTCTGATCTTGGCATGTTCCCCACATCCAGAGGCTCACACTGCTCCAGAATGTGGGATGAGAAAAGCTGGGTGTGCTGTGACACCCCGACATCCCCATGGACAGACAAACCTGTGCACATAAATACAGAGACTGAGAGGGGGCGGGGGGTGTGGGGGATGCACTGCAAACACTAACAGCAGCCTTGACCACGGCTGCTTGGGCATCAGGAGGAATTTCTCCCTGGAAAGGGTGGTCAGGCCTTGGCAGGGGCTGCCCAGGGAGGTTTGGAGTCCCCATCCCTGGAGGTGTCCCAGGAATTCCTGGAGGTGGCACTGAGTGCTCTGGGCTGGGGACAAGGTGGGGATTGGGCACAGCTTGGACTCGATGGGCTGGGAGGGATTTTCCAGCCTAAATAGTTCTGGGATTCTGAGTGCTGTGGTTTGGATCCCTGCCAGCACTGGGCTTCTCAGCGATGCTGGCCAGGGATACTCATGATCCAGCCCAGGTGACAGGATCATTACACGGCCCATGGCCTATCCCACCAAAACACCCACACTGAATGGTCCAAAAGCAGATCATTAATTAACCAGACACACAAAGGCCCGGGCTGGGGCCCAGGCGATCCATCGGGGAGGCCGAGGGGAGGAGAGGGGACCGCGGCTGCACAGGGAACGGCTCCGGTTGCACCTCCCGGCGTGGACGGAGGGCTGGCTCTCCGGGGGACACGGTGGCTCAGCCCTGGCTGCAGGTGAGAGCCGGGCACGGGGCTGGGGCTGCGGAGGGGTTGTGACCCCCCGAGGCCGCCGGGCCCGTCAGTGCCCCTTCATTAGCGCCGAATTAAAGCTGCTCCATCGAGTCCCCGTGCCAAGGGCAGGGTCCCCGGCCGTGGGCCCGTCCGGGCAGAGCCTCCGGCCGGGCGGCACTCGGCACATGTCCCTGCCAGGCCGGGAGCCCCGGGCCCGGCGCTGCGCTGGCAGCCGCGGGCATTACTCAGCTCTTTCTGCAATTCGCTTTTTCAGCTTTAATTCCGACGCGAGGATAAACCCGGCACTCCGGGACAGCTGCTCCGTGCAGCCGGGGCCGGGCTCCAGCCGTGTCCCCACGGAGGGCGGGAGCTGCCCGGGGACAGCAGCGTCGCCAAACCCCGTCCCCACGGAGGGCGGGAGCTGCCCGGGGACAGCAGCGTGGCCAAACCCCGTCCCCACGGAGGGNCCGGGGCCGGGCTCCAGCCGTGTCCCCACGGAGGGCGGGAGCTGCCCGGGGACAGCACCGTGGCCAAACCCCGTCCCCACAGAGGGTGGGAGCTGTCCGGGGACAGCAGCGTGGCCAAACCCCGCCCCCACGGAGGGTGGGAGCTGCCCGGGGACAGCAGCGTGGCCAAACCCCGTCCCCACGGAGGGTGGGAGCTGCCCGGGGACAGCAGCGTGGCCAAACCCCGTCCCCACGGAGGGTGGGAGCTGCCTGGGGCCGCATTCCCAGCCCTGCCTCCCGGCCGGTTCCCCGCTCCTCAGGCCCCGGCCCCGGGCCATGTCTGCTCCCTGCAGGATTACACACCGTGCCTTATCACGGAGGAGAGCGATTCCCTCCCGGACAGGGGACGATCCCGCCTGGATTATGACAGGGAAAAGGGGGAGAAAGCCGAGCAAGCCCCGCTTGGCTTTTCCATTGGTCAGCCTGGGAAGGATCCATGTTTTGCAGCAGCTCCCACCGAGCAGCCAAATCCTTTTCCTGGTACGAAGATGCGATCGGGATGGCAGCTCCAGCTGCCACCTGGAGGGTTCCCTGGCTGTGCTTTGCCATGGTTTGGCTTTTCCTGGCCCCCAGCCCCCTGTGCCGCCTGGCTCCGGAGCCCAGCGCGCCCCGGCCCCCCCGAGCAGGTCTGTTCCCCCCAGCCCCGCAGAGCTGTTTGAACTCCTCATTCATGGAACGCTGTTTGTTTTCATTCCTCTCTATCCCCCCAGCTGTGGGACCGAGAGCAGGGATCAGGAAACAATAAAATCTTGGTTACCACACAGAATGCCGCCTTTTCCCTGGCTCCTTTCAAAGCCTGACATTTTTGCTTTCATCCGCCATTTCCACAGTTCTGGGGCATGTGCTGCCCCCCCTTTTCCAGCGGGGCCTCACGTGGGGGTCCCGTAACTGCGCTCAAGATGGACCAGATTGTTCCATCACCGCCGCCCACCCCGCGCCCGCTGCCGCGTTCCCAGGACTCCTACGGTTTCAATTCCCATCCCGTTCCACGACCGACTTGGATTACAAAGGCTAAAAGCAAGTGTTATCTTTCAAAATTATTCAAGTTTTGTTTTCAGGCTTCTCATTTGGCACTTCCCTGCCTTCAGCTCATCGCTGGGGTGGCTGGGAAGCTTTCCCCCCGCGCCGGGGGCGAGCGGAGCTGCTGGAGGGGGTGCAGGAGCCAGCCCAGCCTGGGGCAAGCACGAGGCCAGAGCAAAACCTCTCGATGCTGGGAGCATCCAACCCGGCCACCAGATTTCCCTGTCCTGGGATTTCCCCACTCTGCAGGCATCGGCGGGGACACGGGAAGTGCCACGGGTCCAGTTTCCCTGTCCTTAAAAAACCAGCCTGAGGAGTTCATCCACGCTGAACGGCAGCAGCGTGAGGAGAGTGTCCCCATTCCTGCTGCTCAGACCTGGCAGAGAAGCCACCTCCTCGCCCAGAACACATCAAAAGCTTGTATTCATGGAATCAGGGAATGGTTTGGGTTGGAGGGACCTTAAAGGTCATCCATTGCCACCCCAGGGACACCTCCCACTGTCCCAGGCTGCTCCAAGCCCCAGTGTCCAGCCTGGCCTTGGGCACTGCCAGGGATCCAGGGGCAGCCCCAGCTGCTCTGGGCACCCTGTGCCAGGGCCTGCCCACCCTCCCAGGGAACAATTCCTTCCCAACATCCCATCTAACCCTGGCAGTGGGAAGCCATTCCCCTTGTCCTGGCACTCCAGGCCCCTGTAATAGCAGAGGGGCTCCATATCCACGCTGGGTGTGTCCATGCAGGCAAAGGGGTTGCTCTTGCTCCGGCGTTTTTCAGGAAAACTGCCAAGAAATGGGGAAAGCGATGCCAGGCAGTGGTGAGGGTGGAGGAGGAGCTGCACAGCACCCGGCCATGGCAGGAGGGTCGGGCAGGACTTGGGTGACACAGTGCCCTGGAACCAGACCTGACTCCGCTCCCGTGGGATGAGCCCTTTGGGGCATTATTTCCATGGTCGTCTCTTTCCCCATCCGTGCTGAGGAGCAGAGCTGCTCGTGGTGGTTCTGAGGCAGGACACAGGTCCTGTGCTGATGGAAACCATCCCATCAAAGAGCTGAGGGGATAAGAACAAGAACTAATGGCCTTTGATCAGATCCAGCTTTGTAAAAGCCACCGACGGAATTCCCGCTCGGCAGTAGGAGCCCGAGCCCACAAACAGGTTTGCACAGGAAGCTCGGAGCAGGCCGGGGCATGCGGCTCTGCAGAGAGCCGGGCACAGCCCCGGCCGGGGAGCAACGACACAGAGCCACAACAAAGAAGTACCTCGGTAATCCGGGATGAGCTCTGCTGCCTTTTCACAGCGTGGAGAAAGAGCTCCAGGCTTCCGGGGGCCGGAGGAGACAAAAAGAGACACGTCCAGGAGCCCCCCCTGAAGCAGCGCGACCGAAGGATGAAGGGCTTGGGACAGCCATGGCCAGGGACACAGACGGGGACATGCCGGGGCAGCAGGCCTGTGAGCAGCTGAAAGGATGCAGTGTCTGAAAGGATCACTTGTGACCGTGAGACACAGGCGTGAAATCTCCGAGCCAGGACCCAGAGCCGTCAGTCCCTGCTCGGAGAAGGAGCCACCCAGGAACCTCCCCGGGCACCCCGTGGGGAACCGGCTGCGGAGGGAGCGCGGTGTTTGGGTTTGCTCCCTGAGGGATTTGTCAGCACAGGTCAGAGTTGTGACTTGTGGCTCTACATCCTCGTAAAAGCGAGAGGAAAATGGGTTCTGCTGAAAGACAACCTGCCGGCTGGAGGATCCAGGAGGAATTCCTCAGGGATCCATCCATTTCATATTCTAATTACGTGCACAAAAATAACCACACTCTAATGACACTTCCTGATGACATAAAGGTTGGGATGAATCATTAATACAGAGGCAGTGCAGAGTCTCACACACGCTCCGGAGGCTGGGCCGGCGTGGGGAGCGCTCACGATCCCGGAGCAGGGGCTGCTGCTGCTGCCGGGGCTCGGGGTGCCCACGGGATGGGCAAGGGCTGGCTGCTCCCAAGGCCTGGCTGTAATCCCAGCTAAGTCACCAGGGCAGCCCAGGCACACTCTGGAGGTACCGCCACGAATCCATCCTCACCCAAAATCCTGGAGGACCCCCTGCAGAACGTGTCTGATCAGTCCATCCAGAGAGAGGAATTTGGAATGGAAAAGGAGAAATGGAAAAGGAGGGGAGACACAAACTCTCTTCTCCATCTCAGCAAAAGTAAAACTTGTTGCTACGAGGAAAAACTCAGGGATGAGAACATAAAAACTCCTTTGAGTGTCCAAAAATTTAATCCAAGGAAGAATAAAACCCCCAGAAATGGTGGTTATCAAGATGGTACAAACCAATGGCGACAACACTGATCACTGGGAATTGCTTAAAATCCAACTTCTTCCCATTTGGGAAAAGGGAAGAACAGGAATAAAACAGAAGGGTGGTGGCACATCTTCAATAGGTGGTGATTAGAGGTGAGGCTCCCCCTGTGCTCCGGTGAGACCCCACCTGCAGAGCTGCCCCAGCCTGGGGCCAGCAGCACAAGGACCTGGAGCTGCTGGAGAGAGTCCAGAGGAGGCCCCAGAGCTGCTGCAGGGCTGGAGCCCCTCTGCTCTGGAGCCTGGCTGGGAGAGCTGGGGGTGCTCACCTGGAGAAGGGAAGGATCCAGGGAGAGCTCAGAGCCCCTTGCAGGGCCTGAAGGGGCTCCAGGAGAGCTGGAGAGGGACTGGGGACAAGGCATGGAGGGACAGGACACAGGGAATGGCTTCCCAGTGCCAGAGGGCAGGGATGGATGGGATATTGGGCAGGAATCGTTCCCTGGGAGGGTGGGCAGGCCCTGGCACAGGGTGCCCAGAGCAGCTGGGGCTGCCCCTGGATCCCTGGCAGTGCCCAAGGCCAGGCTGGATGGGGCTTGGAGCAGCCTGGGACAGTGGAAGTGGTACTGGATGGGCTTTAAGGTCCCTTCCCACTCAAACCAGTCTGGGATTCCATGATTCTCCCTTTAGGTGTAGTTCTGAGCTAACCCTGAAGTCCAGGATCTCAAAAGGAATGGATCCATGATATAATTGATGTGGACAAGGGCTGCCAATGGAATGAGGTACCACAGCAAGGAAAGGAGCCCCCGTTTAAGCACAAACTCCAAAGTGCAGAGTGAAGTTCAGCATTTCTGGAGGATTTCAGCTCAAGTCAGCTTTGCAAAGCTCCCCTGGGAACCCTGCAAGTGTTTTCTCACACCAAGTGCACCAGACCCCGCCCAGGATCAGCGCCTGCACCTCAGGATGGTGACAAGGATGAAGTCACAGCTGCTGGGGCAACTCATCACCATCCAGGGAGCATTTCTGACTTCCTGCAGCCCAGAACCTCAGGATCAACACTGTCCTCTGCACTGACTCATTTCCAAAGGCAGCAGTCTGGGGAGCTTGGGCCTAAGAGCCCCTGGTGAGTTGCTTGAAATTTTTTTGGCCTATTGATATCCATTTTTAATAAATCCTGAAGTAACAGGGAAATTTCAGATGGCATACTCACACTTTCCAGGATAATAATAAAAGGGAAAGCGGAATGATTGGGAAGCTCACATCAGTCAAGAACAGGAAAAAGAACAGAAAAGCTGAGAGGAGATTGGAATAGCAAAAAATGACAGGATTGAGAGTGAGGATTGGTATTGGGAGCTTTTGGTGGCTGTGGCAAAGGGAAGTGGAGCCCTAAATCCTGAGGGGGCCACTGGGGAGAGCGGAACACCAGAGCCAAACACTTCAGAGACCACAATGCAACACAGGGACTGAGGAGAAGGTGCTCCCGAGGAAGGAGCAGCCAGGCAGAGGCATTAATTAGGGATCTGGAATGCCCTGGGGACATCCCCCTTCTCAGGCACCCGAGGGCTGCGCGGAGCTGCCCCGGCCGTGGTAGGTGGGCGCGTGCACGGGATGGAAACGCACAACTCGGAGATGTGCAGGGAGGGGTGGAATCAAAACCAGCTGAGGCCAGACATGAACATCCTGTTCTTCATCAACCTGGGACGCAGCAGAGGGAGAAACGGGAATTCAGACCGACGGATCCTCTGTAGCACCGCGCTCTCACAACGGCACCAGGGATATTTCTGGTTCAAATGATGAATACAGAATGGAACTGTACTGGATTCAAATCCTGAATTGACCAGCTGAATTGTCCTTTAAAGAGCATCAGACAGGCTGGTCAAATGGTCACAGAATCCTGGAACGATTTGGGTTGGAAAAGACCCTAAAGCCCATCCAGTGCCACCCCTGCCATGGCAGGGACACCTCCCACTGTCCCAGGCTGCTCCAAGCCCCAATGTCCAGCCTGGCCTTGGGCACTGCCAGGGATCCAGGGGCAGCCCCAGCTGCTCTGGGCACCCTGTGCCAGGGCCTGCCCACCCTCACACTCTGATCTCACATTTCCCACTTCACGGATCCTCCCTCGCCTCATCCGCAGGACAAGGCGGGGCCTCGACCCGAGGGCACCAGGGAATCTGCACGTGCAACGTAAATGTGACATTTTTGAGCTTTGAGAACCTTTGGCATCCAGATGTAACTGTCTTCTGAACACAGAAACACTCCCTGAAGAGTGGAGGTCCCAGGCTTGGGGAAGTTTTTATACAAAACCCCCATTTCCTACATTTAGAAATCTCCAATCTCTACACAGAACTGGAGAAGTGCATAAAAAGCAGTGGAAGTGGAGCAGTTGTCTTCCCAAGGAATGGAAACATTTCAGACACTTTAAAAAGGCTGCTTTGAGGAAAAACTACCTGATTCATGGAAAGAAAGATGACAAAACTGCACATTATTGTTCCTTTCAAGAGAGAAGAGGCTGTGCACAGTAACGCCCAATTACTGCACGATCTGAACTCCCTGAGCTTGCAGCTCCTGTGTTACTCCCCAGAGCTGGAAGGAAGCTACCCAGAAAAGAGACTTCTCCAGGCAGGAGGTTGGACAGGGAAACAATCACTGGGGCTGGGAAATCCCTCCCAGAGCACCGAGTCCCAGCTGTGCCCGATGCCCACCTCGTCCCCAGCCCAGGGCACTGAGTGCCCCGTCCAGGCCTTCCCTGGACACCTCCAGGGGTGCTCAGATCTCCAGAGATCCGTCCCACCTGCAGGAGAATCATCCAGAGGAGCTGTCCAGAGCCAGCTCAGGAGTGAGGAGGAGCAAGCCCAGTCCCTTGCCAGGAGGGCCACGCCGCCGCTGCACGTTTGGGGTGCCCCGCGCTCCTAAAGGGACCCACGGTGGCCACCGGGGGGAGGGAGGGAGAGAGGGAGGGAGGGAAGAGCAGTTGTGGTTCCAAATTGAGCCCTCGAGACTCCACTGACGTGTGCGGAGGAAAAAAGGTGTGGAGTCATCCTGGGGGAGAGCGGTGTGGGGTGGTGATGGAAACAACCGCTAACTGCGCCCGAGGATTAATCATTAATTAATGATGTGGCTTCAGCTGCTGAGAGGGGAGAAAAGCCTGCCTGGATTTACAGGGTTGCTCATCTGTTGTTCAAAGCCGGGCTGACACGGCAGGGAGGAAGTGTGAAAGCGACTCGGTGCTCCAGGGCTCTGCAGGACCTCCAGAACTGCAGCTCCAGGTTTGAGGCGGTCGGGAAAGAGGCGAGGAGGGAGCCAGTGAAGACAGAATGTGGGCGAGGACAGAAAACTCGGGAAAATATTTAAATTCCTCATGGCTTCCATCATTTCCTGGAACACTCTCCCGATATTTTATGCAGTCCTCAAGGACTCTGGAGACCGTGCTTGGGAAGTTGTGTGCTGGAGATGAATGCTGCCAAGGCAGGTGTTGCTGTAGCCCAGCCTGGTGCCAGAACAGCCACTCCTGTGCCGTGCCATGGACGTGGCTGGGACAGGCGTGATTCCCACGGGAACTCTGGCTGCTCATGGTGTCCCGGGGCTGGCCTGGGACGGGGGCTCTGGGGCACGAGCACGGAGCACACAAAGGCTCCATGAAATGCCACTTGCAGGGCAGGGACAGGAGCTGCTGGGACGGGATGAGGGCCCCGCTGGCACAGGCACCAGGAGCTGCACCGGGAAGGGTACGGCAGCGCCCGCTTGGGCTCCCGGAGTCAGGACACGGAATAACAGAGTGTGATCACCCCCCTTCCTCAGCTGAATCCATGATCAGGCCTCAAACCCTCTCTGCTGGGGCTCTGTGGGAGGCTTTAAGCAATGAAAGCTGCAGGGAGTGAGCTCTGGTACAGCAGCCACAGAGGGTCTGGGGCTCAGGTGTTGCCGTCGGGGTCTGGAGATGGCTGCCAGAGGCACAGAACGATCCCAGGACGGTTTGGTGGGAAGGGACCTCAAAGCTCATCCCATCCCACCCCTGCCATGGGCAGGGACACCTCCCACTGTCCCAGGCTGCTCCAAGCCCTGTCCAGCCTGGCCTTGGGCACTGCCAGGGATCCAGGGGCAGCCCCAGCTGCTCTGGGCACCCTGTGCCAGGGCCTCCCTCCCCAGTGCTGGTGACACCGGCGGCTTCCTGGCTGTGAGTGCCCACTGCTGGCTCATGTCCAGCTTTCCACCCCACAAGAGAGGGATGACCACCAGCCAGGCCAGCCTCCCTCAGCAGCTGGGAACACAGGCTGTGTTCCTCGAGAAGCACTGGCATCATGACTGCAAGAAATGTGGGAATTCCCAACTCTGGTGGCCTCTGATGGCTCCAGTGTTTGTGCTGTGTCTGAAGAAGGACACTTCCCCTTTTCACCCACCCTGAGCCTCTCCCAGAATAAAGACCTAAGTCCACAGAGAGACACGCTCCAGGGTGTTTCCAGTTGTGAAAATGGGCACAGAAGGCAAAACAAAACGTTCCTCCCTCTTCCAGCTGCAATGGCTCAGACGTGGAATGGATTCGCCCTGGGTGCTCCTCTCCCTGGCCCAGGAGAATCAGTGAGGAGCAGCCTCCAAGATAAGGGCAGGGAAGGGGCTGCCCTGGGACCAAACCAGGGATACTGCATGGGGGGTGAAGGGCCTGGCAAGTGCCAGATCCGTGTCAGTCCCGAGCTCTGCAATGCCCCAAGCCCCGGGAACACCCCGGACACTGCGGGTGATGCTCCCGTGCTCCAGCAGGGCACAAGGAAAGGACAGAAGGAAACTCCTCTGGCCACGAAGCCTCTCAGGAGATGTTGCTTTCATGAGGATAAAATGACAATGAAGGAGGCAAAGCCCCCGTGGTGGATCCTGGGCAGCACCACTGAACCTGTGGGCCTCGCTCTGCTGCTCCAGTCTCTGTCTCCTTCCAAACGAGGGAGCCCTGCTCGGTGCTGGGATGTTCCTCCACAGCTGACAGGCACAGCCGAAACACTAAAAATAGGTCTTTGGGAAGATGGATCACTCCCCGGCCATGGCCTGGCGTGATAAATACAGTCCTAACAGGATCAAGAAATGTGGATTTTGCTCTCAATAAACTTAAACCTAACCACTGAATGATAGAACGTGCACGGTCTGATTTCTGTACCTACAAATTTTCTCTGAATAAAGTGGTTAAAACAGATTAAATGAGAAATGAGGAGTTTGATGAGCAGGGCACAGCACGACAAGGAGCACAGCTGAAGGAAAGCATCTCTCACTGCTGATGTAAAACCACCAGTTTCTGTAGAACTGATCAAAATACACTTTTCAAACCCTTTTCAGGGAGACTGTAAATGAATATTAATTTGGGGGACTGAGAAGGATGGATGACATTTGTGGCTCTTTGGGTAGATCCGTCTGTGCTTCAGGCACAGAACGAGGGCTTGCAGTGCCCTTGACTCTCATTTCCAGCTCTCGGAGCCACGGGCTCACACATTTCCATGGGTAAGGAGCAGCTGGGGCCTAGCAACGTTCCCTGCTCTTCCCAAGTGCTACCTATAAAACTCAAGGATTTGTCATCCTTTTTTTGCCATCCTTGGCTGTCAGCAGCAGCAGCACGAGCTGCAGAGGAGCCGCCTGCGAGGCTCGTCACGCACGGGCGCTGCAAACCCCTGACAAATGAGCATCCCCGGCAGTCATCCCCAGTCACTCCTCGGTGTTTGCCTCCACAGGCAGGGCCTACACACGGAGCAGCAGAACCAAGGAGATGACACAGACAGGCAGCAGAGCTGCCTCGTCACGGTACAAACCTCGCCCTCCTCCTCCTCACCCTCCTCCTCCTCCTCCCTGCTCAGCACTACCAGTGATGCTCAGAGCTCTGTACACGCCCGGGGCAGGCAGCATTCCCAGAGGAATCCCAGGATCACTGAGGCTGGGAAAGCCCTGCAGGACCATCCAGTCCCAGCTGTGCCCAGTCCCCACCTTGTCCCCAGCCCAGAGCACTCAGTGCCACCTCCAGGCCTTCCTGGGACACCTCCAGGGATGGGGACTCCAAACGTCCCTGGGCAGCCCCTGCCAAGGCCTGACCACCCTTTCCAGGCAGAAATTCCTGCTGGTGTCCAAGAGGAAGAAGAAGAGAGTACAATATTTACCCTCCAGCAGTGCCATGGTGCAGGCTGGCCTTTGGGGTGGAGCTTTTGGCACTGCTGGGGAGGAACCTTCTCTGCTCCCCAGGGCTGGGGTGACCCTGGGCTCCCCCTGCCCCTGGACCCGACACCACTCCCAGCACTCCTTTTCCCAGCTGTGGGCTTGGAAAAGAAGTGCTGGGAATGCTGCTCAGGGGTTCAGCAGCCCTGGTGAGGGCAGGACGAGCCCCAGCTCCCTTCCCTGGAGCGCAGGGCGGTGTGAATCCCACGAGCACATCTTCACACTCCGACCACAGATCGCCCGATCACACCTTCAGTAAGAGGTGGAAGGTTTACCAGAGCTAAGAGGAGCCTGAGGAAGCAGGATCCATGGGATGGAAGAACTGCTCTCAGTTTGCTGTGCCCCACGCCAAGGATCCGCGTCCGGGCAGCGGCCGTGGGCTGCTCCACGGCCCCACAGCTGCTGCAGGCATGTTTTCAAAAGGCAGCTCCTCGTGTCCCGGCACAGCTCCTTTGATCTCTGGGAGGAGTGGCTCTCCAGCTAATTCAGAACACACGGACACGGAGCGTGACGCACGCCCGGAGCCCCTCCTGGCGCGTCGGGGTCTGTCCGTGGGCTGCAGAGAGCCCCCAGAGCAGGGGGGAGATCTGAAAGGCTTCGTCCCGTCCCTGCCAGAGATCCCACGGAGCAGCCCCTGGCTGCCCTGGCCCTCTCGGGGCTGTTTTCTGATGGAAAGCCCCTGTGCATCACTCAGCTGCTGCACCACCCCACGTCCCACGCACACAGCTCAGGCTCATGGC
This sequence comes from Dicrurus megarhynchus, assembly GCA_013399195.1. NCBI lineage: Eukaryota > Metazoa > Chordata > Aves > Passeriformes > Dicruridae > Dicrurus > Dicrurus megarhynchus. Next base: position 47,582 of record VXAD01009458.1, read on the forward strand.
CGGGGAAGTTTCAGTGCTGTGCTCCGGGGAGGAGATTTTGGTGACTGAGAGCAGACAAGGCCCTGCAGACTCCGCTCCCTGTGACGATAATGTGACCTATTGCTCATTTTTTCCATAGGAAAGGGAGAACAGGACACTTCACCTCCGAGCTGGAGACAGAAGAACCACAGCAAACAACACTGTCCTGAACCTGAGACTCGGACACTTTTTTTGGATTAAGCATCAGAAAAAAAAAGATTTTTCTTCTTTGAAAGAAAAAAAAGCAACTGGGAATAAAACCTGTGGCTTAGCTCCTCTCGCAGCAACAGGCACTGCTGTTTGGGGCCAGGTTATGGAATCATGGAATGGTTTGGGTGGGAAGGGATCTTAAAGCCCACCCAGTGCCACCCCTGCCATGGCAGGGACACCTCCCACTGTCCCAGGCTGCTCCAAGCCCCAATGTCCAGCCTGGCCTTGGGCACTGCCAGGGATCCAGGGGCAGCCACAGCTGCTCTGGGAGTTCCAACCCAGCCCCTCCCCACCCTCCAGGGAAGAATTTCTCTCCGATACCTAACCCAGATCTCCCCTCTTTCAGTTTGAGGCTGTTCCCCTGGTCCTGCCACTCCAGTTGCTGGTGACCAGTCCCTCCCTGGATTCACTGTCAGCCCCTCAGGCTCTGGAAGGGGCTGTGAGGCCTCCACACAACCTCCTCCTCTCCTGAGCAGCCCCAGCTCTCCCAGCCTGAAGTTCCTGTAAGAAGCATCCCTTGAGCCACAGAGGACCAGGAGATGCCCGGGAGTGTCCGATGCCACGGGCAGAGCAGGGAGGTGTCCTGGATTCCCCTGCCTGGTGGTTCCCAAAGCCAGCACCACCCCCAGCAGCACACGGACCCACGCTCCCTGCTGGGATCTGGGATTTTGCCTCTGGACCGATCAGCCATGGCTGAGCTGTGCTGGGTCCAGCAGGGGTGTCAGGCTCACACATCCCCCCAGTGAACACCAGCTCCCTAAAGATCCACACTGCTCCCCTCATTCCCTTTCCTGGGGAAATCCAACCCCACAGCATGGATGTTCTACCATCGCTCCATGCTGCTCGTGGCCCCAGAAAGGTCTCCTGCTGTCTGACCAGCCTTGGGAGCTCCTGTGTCCCTGGGTGCCACCTCGGGGCTTCAGGAGGAGGAGAATCCCCAGGGACACAGAGGAACTTGAGCACTGGGCTTCCCATGGCAGCGACACATCCAGGAGTGAGGTGGGGATGGGACAACGTTCTGACATCCTGGCAGACAGGCTGGGCTCCATCTCCAGCCCTGGGAGCGTGGCTGAACACCCCCACAGCATCCCACCTCCTCGGGGGCTCATGGATCGTGGCCAGGCCACACCTGTAGAGTCTCTGAAATGCACGGATTCTCCCAACAACCTTCAGGCACCTCCTGCTTTTTAGGGCAGCACAGAGCTGGGAGAGACCTTGTGGACATCAAGCCTGATCTCCTCGTGTCACATCGAGTCCTTGTGCCTTATGCCACCAAGAGCTTCCCTGGAGGGAGGCTGGACAGGAATTCCTGGCTGGGAGGGTGGGCAGGCCCTGGCACAGGGTGCCCAGAGCGGCTGTGGCTGCCCCTGGATCCCTGGCAGTGCCCAAGGCCAGGCTGGACATTGGGGCTGGGAGCAGCCTGGGACAGTGGGAGGTGTCCCTGCCATGGCAGGGGTGGCACTGGGTGGGATTTAAGGTCCCTTCCCAGCCAGAGCAGTCCGTGATCCCATGGTCCTGGCCTGGATGCGCAGCCTGACACGTGTGAGTGCCCAGGGCATCATCACAGCACAGCCCCGGTACGGGGTGCGGATCGCCTGGAATTCCGTGCTCCAGTTAATCTGATGGACTCGTCAATGCCTCAGAAACGCAGGATTAAGCTGCCAACGATCTGGAGAATGGAGGCTGCTGGAAGCAAACCTGTGCTGTTTCCAAATGAGCCCCACGGTGGGGAGGGGCAGTGGCTGACGGTGCTTTTTCAGGCCCAGGAATTCTGATCTTTTTTAAAGCACCTCCCTCACCTCCACTTGGTGAAAATCAACAGAGAAAGGGTCAGAGAAAAGAAAACTAATGCTCACCTGAGCATGGAATCATCCACTCATGGAATGGTTTGGTGGGAAGGGACCTCGAAGCCCATCCAGGACCACCTCTGCCATGGGCAGGACACCTTCCCCTGTCCCAGGCTGCTCCAAGCCCTGTCCAGCCTGGCCTTGGAGCACTTCCCCTAAACTACATCAGTTGAAATACCGAGATTTTCTATTTCTCCGCTGTTTTAATTCTTTGTGGATTTAAGCACATCTGCTTCAGGATGGCGAAACTGGAGGGATATTTACAGCAGTAAATCACCGGCTAAATCACAAATACAATACGAGCACTTCTCTGTAAACCCAATTTGGATTACATGACGATTCTGGTCGTTAGAACAACTTTCATTTCGCTTTGATAAATAAAAAACCCCAAGAGGTTTCAGGCTGCAAACATCACGCGAGGCCAAAGCTGCAGCTGGAACCGATATTCCGTACAGTCAGGCCCTTAGGTAGGACTGTTGTGATGCAGCACTATGGATAAATTGATTCCAGGTACGGGTTTTATCCCTCGTAGCGCCGTGCAGCGCTCACGCCGCTGTCTGACGGCGCGCAGGGCGGTGATTTTCTGATAGCAGGCTGTAAATCCGCGCTGTCGCAGTGCAGCAGCCACCACGCACAACGGGAAGCGATCGCTATCGTGGCTGACTCCACGTCCGAGCCAGCCACATCCAACCCCACCGTCCCCAAGGCCTCGAATCCCCAATATTTCTGTCGTGCCAAACAGCACCAGGCCTGTATTTTCTTTATCTTGCTCCTAGCCTGCTTCGAATCAGCTACAGCTACAAAAATCAAAAAAAACCCCCACAGTTAAAAGGTTTTACTCTTCCAGCAGAGCCATAATTGGTCCCATTTGTCAAGGAGATCCTTGGCCAGAGAGGAGACGCCCAAACACCTTCAGCCAACGTACAGCAAGGGGCACAGAGATCTCTCTCTGCCACACCCGGGATGTCTTTGAAGGACAATTGAACAAAAATTGGGAACAATCCCTTCATGGAAAGGGCTGTCCAGCCCTGGCACAGCTGCCCAGGGCAGGGGTGGAGTCCCCATCCCCGCAGGGATTGAAAAGCTCTGTGGATGTGGCAGCTGGGGACAGGGGTCAGTGGTGGCCCTGGCAGTGCTGGGGATGGTTGGGCTCAGTGGTCTCCCAGGGCTTTTCCAGCCTCTGGGATTGTGTGATTCCATGAATCAGCCCCAGCCTGACAACAGTGAGGCAGAGACCAAGATGCAAATCCTCTTGCAGGTGTCACAGGCCCTTCCCAACCCCATCCTGCTGGCACCAGCACCCTGGGGACACGGCTGAGACCCTGGGGACATGAACACCCCAACAGGTCTGAGCCTGAACCACAGATCCATGGAATGGTTTGGGCTGGAAGAGACCCTAAAGTCTATCCAGTGCCACCCCTGCCATGGGCAGGGACACCTCCCACTGTCCCAGGCTGCTCCAAGCCCCAGTGTCCAGCCTGGCCTTGGGCACTGCCAGGGATCCAGGGGCAGCCCCAGCTGCTCTGGGCACCCTGTGCCAGGGCCTGCCCACCCTCCCAGGGAAGAATTCTTTTGCAATATCTAATCCAAATTTCCCCTCTTTCAGTTTGAGCCCGTCGTTTCTTGCCCTATCATTACAGCCCCCGAGGAATGGTCCCTCTCCATCTCCCTTCAGGTCCTGGAAGGTGCTGTGAGGTCTCCACAGAACCTTCTCTCCTCCAGCTGAGCAGCCCTCCCGTTTCCAGCGCCCTGTGCCGGCAGTCACGGGGCCGTGTCTCCCTGTAGCTCTTCCCTCTGCTCCAAGCCCGAGTGCAAAAGTGTATTTGTGGGCTGGGGAGGTAAAGAACAAACTGGAGGGGGGCCAAGAGCGCCGAAGAAACCACCGACTTCAAAAAGACAGAAGTTTACAGCACAGTTAGTAAAGGAGTGATTTATGCTCAACAGCATCGTTTGGTCGTGTCGGGCCATACCTAAACCCTGGTGCTGCACAGAACATGCTTTAACAAGATGTTTCAGGGCTCCCTTTGAAAAAGACAACCCTTGTAAAGAGGCGAGGTGGAAAAAGGGATCGTTCCCAACAGAGGAAAGGGCCAAACCGGAGCAGTAAGTCTGTGCAACAGATGATGAACGGAGCCCCAAATTGCTGCCATCTGTTAGCAACCTTTGCCCAGTGAAATGGATTTCATGTGAGGTCAAGAAATCCCAAACTGCCATTTCCTCATTACTATTAATAAGGGCCAGGTGCCACATAAACCAACAGTGGATCCAGATGTCCTTCACGTGGCTTTGATTACCCTTCCAGGCTGGATAACGATCCCAGGGAAAGTATTGCAGATGCACCCAGAGAAACACGGCTAATATTAACTCCTCTGCAATTGAGTTACTGGGCATTAGGAGCATTATCCACCCCCAGCCCACGGGGCGGGGGCAGGTCAGCTCCACGGATGTTCTCCTGCCAGGAGCGCCGTGGGATGGAGATCTGCCGAGGCAACGTTGGCTTCTGCCCGATTTTCCGTGACTGTGGATGGAAGGATTTTTGTGAACTTCTTCTGAAGTCCACAAAAAGAGAAGTTTTTGTGGACACCTCATCCCTGGCGGTGTCCAAGGCCAGGCTGGATGGAGCTTGGAGCAGCCTGGGATAGTGGAAGGTGTCCCTGCCCATGGCAGGGGGTGGAATGGGGTGGGATTTAAGCTCCCTTCCCACCCAAACCATCCTGTGACTCTGTAAGCAACCCCTTCTCCAGGTGACAGCCAAGACACCATCAAAGGCTCTCATTTGAATTTCATCAGCACCTTGGTGGACATTCCTGAGCACCTAAAAAAGCGTCAGCTTCCCCTGTCTCTGAAACGGACACAATTCCACAGCGAGCAACGGGAAGTGTTCAGTTCTGGGGTTGGGCTAGGATTGAAATGTGATGGAAAAGCTGCTGGTATCCACTCTTTGTGGCACCAGTCAGGTGCATTTGGGTGCCAAGCTGGTGCTTGGGGCCAGCAGAAGGATCAGTGAGTGCAGGGAACGGAGCGAGTGCTGGAGGGCAGCCGAAGGAGGAGCAGGCGCTGTCTGCGCTTCCCCCAGCTCGGTTACGTGCTGGAGCACTTGACTGCAGAGTGAGGAAAGCATTGTTTCAGAAGAGTCAGCATGGCTATGAAATTCAGCAGGGAAGCAATAAATATTTCACATCCTGGACTCCACAAGGATGATAATTTAACCACTTACAGCCCAGGCCCAAAGAAAATACGTCGGAGGAGATTATTCCAGAATTATGTCGCGGGTCCTGCCAAACTCATCAGCAGCATCACATTTCCCAGGGACTAAACAAACACCAAGGAAAATCAGATCTTGCCAAAACAAATGCAAATCCTTGTAGAACATCTCTCCAGTCATCGCAGCGATCTCCCCACAACGGAAACACAACTGCCACGGGCTCAGGAATTTCTGTCCCCAAATGTGGCAACAAATGACTCCGTGGCAACGCTGATGGGAAATGAGAAATGCCACCAACACATCACAGCAAATCCTCAGGAACGGGGGACAAAGGGTGGAAACACCCACAGAGTGGTGTTTTACCTTCAATAAAAATCCCACTGATCTTGTCAATGAGATCTTTAATGGGGATTGATAAAATATCCAAGGCCAGGCTGGATGGGATGGAGCAGCCTGGGACAGTGGGAGGTGTCCCTGCCCATGGCAGGGGTGGCACTGGATGGGCTCTGAGGTCCCTCCCAACCCAAACCATTCTGGGATTTGCTGATTCCTACAAGATAAACCTAAGCAGTGAATTCATGGTTCTAAATATTCAGTGACTCTGCAGGGACGCTGCTCGTCAGCCTCTGGAACATTCCTGCTGCTCCAGGACGTTCCTGCTGCTCTGGGATGTTCCCCCTGCTCTGGGATGTTCCCTCTGCTCTGGGACGTTCCTGCTGCTCTGGGATGTTCCCCCTGCTCTGGGACGTTCCCCCTGCTCTGGGATGTTCCCCCTGCTCTGGGACGTTCCCCCTGCTCTGCTCTGACACAAACCATCCTCTCCTCTCACGGCTCCGAAGGGTCTGGGCCTGCTGTGCCCCTGCTCTCACAGCCTCCCTCTCCCACCAGTGCTCATCCCTATTTTCTGCCAAGGAGCTTTAGTGGCTGACACAAAATCATCAGCCCTGGGAACTGCATCCAGCCCCTTCCAGGCTGGACCAGCATCTCCCAAAGACCCGGGCGGGTCAGTGCTGCTGCAGCCCGGGAGCTCCTGGCTCCAGCCCCTTCCCAGGACTGCTGTGTCTGAGCAGGTCGGTGCCAGGGCTCTGCTGTGCCCCTCCCAGCCCGCATGGGCAGAGCTGCTCGCTGGAGGGGAGCGTTTGAGGCCGGCTTTGCTGCCACAGACAGCTCATTGTGACACTGAGCCCCGGGCAGGCCACAAGCAGAGCTGGGGATTTGGAAGTGCTGTGGAATGGCTGAGAAGCCGAATTTCCCCCGAGGGGACTGCTGGATAAAGCTGTTGTTGGCACCCCCAGGCCCAAGCCCCTGCTCGGACCCCTCCCCAGCCCTGCTCCGACTCCGTGGCCCCCGGGCTCACCCAACTGTGGCTTGTCCTGGTCACAGACACGGGCACAGCTCAGCCCTGGGCTGGGCTCCAGAGCTGCTCCCAGGCACATCCCAGGTCAGCTCAGGCCTGAACACACGATGGCCTTGGATGCTGAGGGCTGCTTTGGCACGGTGTGGAATCACAGGAGGGTGGAATGGTTGGGGTTGGAAAGGGCCTTAAATCCCATCCAGTGCCCCCCCTGCCATGGCAGGGACACCTCCCACTGTCCCAGGCTGCCCCAAGCCCCAGTGTCCAGCCTGGCCTTGGGCACTGCCAGGGATCCAGGGGCAGCCACAGCTGCTCTGGGCACCCTGTGCCAGGGCCTGCCCACCCTCCCAGGGAACAATTCCTGCCCAATATCCCATCCATCCCTGCCCTCTGGCACTGGGAAGCCATTCCCTGTGTCCTGTCCCTCCAGGCCTTGTCCCCAGTCCCTCTCCAGCTCTCCTGGAGCCCCTTTAGGCCCTGCAAGGGGCTCTGAAGGTGCTAAAGGAGTCCCTGGCCTCCCTGGGGCCCGGCGCTAGCGGGGCTGGCACGGTGCTGGGACACGAGGCTGCCCCGTGTCACCCTCCCATGGCACGTCCTGGGCTCGGTGCTGAAACAAGGGACAACTGCCTGTGTTTAACCATCCTGGAGAGCCAGCCAACAGGCACCACGGGATACACCATCCACAGCTTCCACATCTTCCCGACACAGAATCCCAGGAGATTCCGAAGGATTTCCAAGTCCTTTCCAGCAAGGGCTCCTCATATGGGGAATACCCTGAACAGAGCCACGAGCCCTCGGGGCTCCTGGAGCCCCCCGAGCCCGTGTGGCACATCACCAACCTTACAGCCATCCCCACCAAACCCTCAGCCACGGCACGTCCTGGTGGAATCGCTCTCACACCGCTCCGTTTCCCGCCCTCCTTTCCCAAATAAAGCGCCTTGGAACAAAAAAGTACAAAAATGAACAGAAACCTCCTGAGGGTAAGGGTGGAACCATTTCCAGGCAGCCCCTGACAGGGGACTTGTTTAGGAAATGGAACCCACCCCGTCAGCGGGGTTTGAAAGACCCTCCCGAGGGTATTTCCCCCAGTCCAGGCAGAGCCCGTGCCTGGAGCTTTTTGTTCCTCCGGGCAGCGGCTCCAGAGCTGCGACTTGGCAGCCGTGACTCGCAGCGCAGGCAGGGCTCGGGAGGCAAGAAAGTGAACAAACTCCTGCCTGTTTGTAGCTGAGTGATCCAAGCCGTGATTAAGGGCAGAGGAATGTGATTCAGGGAAGGCATGAATGGAGCATGGAGCGGGACGGGCAGAGGCTGCTCTGCCTCCTGGCTGTTCCCTCTGCGCGGCCCAGGAGAAACCACAGGGCTCTGACAGCTCTCCCCAGCTTGGAAAACACCTCTGCTTGCTCCAGAGCAGGGCTGAACCCAGCCAGGCGCTCTCTGCTTCCCAGCCTGGCTCTGACAACGCTCCCTCCCTCCCTCCCTCCCTCTGTGCTTGGGACAACGGGAACAGGGCACGAGAGCCCCTCTGCACCAACAGGGACCCAGCCGAGCATCCCAGAACAGTTTGGGCTGGAAGGGACCTTAAAGATCACCTTGTGCCACCCCTGCCATGGCAGGGACACCTCCCACTGTCCCAGGCTGCTCCAAGCCCCAATGTCCAGCCTGGCCTTGGGCACTGCCAGGGATCCAGGGGCAGCCCCAGCTGCTCTGGGCACCCTGTGCCAGGGCCTGCCCACCCTCCCAGGGAACAATTCCTTCCCAATATCCCATCCATCCCTGCCCTCTGGCACCGGGAAGCCATTCCCTGTGTCCTGTCCCTCCAGCCCTTGTCCCCAGTCCCTCTCCAAATCCTCTTAGCTCTGCCTGCCAAGCTTGGCACAGATGGCAGAAGGGGCTGGGCACAGCTCCCCGAGCCCAGAGAAATTCCTCAGTGCTCCGGGAGTGAGGGGAGAGGGGGGGTTCTGTCCCTCCAGAGGGACACCGGGTCTCCTGCAGGCACCACCCCCATCCCACTGCTCCAGGAATCCCCACGGTTCAGGGATCTGTCTCTTACCTGACTCAGGCACCCCAGGACAGTGGAGATCCTCCAGAGCAAACCCTCCCAGACAGGAATCCTGACACGGATCCACGGCTGTTCCTGCCAAGCCTCCTCCTCACATCCCAAACTCATCTGCCAGGGGCAGCGCTGCCAGCTAAGAGCCGGGTGAGGTGCTCATCCCTGTGATGGCAGCACAGGCCCAGCCCTCCCTTCGGAACGTCTGCTGACGGATAAACTCCAGCGCTACGGAGAGCTGCATCCCTGCGCAGCTCGGAGTCTCACGGGCTCTTTCGGGAGCCCTTCTAGGTTGGATACAGGCACCCTGGGATGGTGGAAGTGTCCCTGCCCACGGCAGGAGGGGAACTGGATGGGCTTTCAGGTCCCTTCCCCCCCCAGCGCTCCAGGGGTCCCTCCAGGAGAGCCACGGACCTGCACTGAGAGTGGGGCAGCCGCCCCAAGCTCACCCCAGAGCTCTGTGTGCCCCATCCCTGGGGACATGGAGCGTTCCTGGCGTTCCTCATTGTCAGGAGCCAGGTGTGGAGTGCTCGCTGCTGTGACACAGCTCGGGGCACACCGTTCCCAACACAGCTCTGGGAGGCTGAGGAGTCACAGAATCCCAGGATCCCTGAGGCTGGAAAAGCCCTCCCAGGATCATTGAGTCCCAGCTGTGCCCGATGCCCACCTTGTCCCCAGCCCAGAGCACTCAGTGCCACCTCCAGCCCTTCCTGGGACACCTCCAGGGATGGGGACTCCACGTTTGGTCCTTTGGCAAAGCTGGATGCAGAAGTGAGCAGCAGTCTCCGATTCCCATATGGACACGAGGCTCCTTTGGGTGGCACAGGGCTCTGGGAGGTTGGGAATTCCCCACTCACAGGGCTCCACATCCCTCGGGAAGGGCGCAGGGCTCCTCAGGGTGCTTGCCTGGGCCCAGCTTTGCTGTAGCCATGGCTGAGGTGGTTCAGCTCATTAAGGGGATGTGTCCTGGCACTGCTGGGAGGTCTCCTCTAAACACCCAGTCTGAACCAAGGAAAGTGGGAGCTCCTGACTCCCTCTCCATGGGGTTGAGGAGAAACCCTCCCGCGGATCCACAGCTTCACAGGGATTGCTGGGTGAGCTCACATCCACCTCTTCTGCTGGGTAACTCAACCCTGCAATTCCTGAGCCCCTCTGCTCTGCTGTTCCCATGGCTCCCACCATCTCCTGAGGGAAAAGATTCCACTCCAGTGTTCCAGCCCCTCTGCTTGACGCTGTTTCTGGGCCTGTTTGGCATTAGGGCCGCTCTCTGCTGCTGCAGCTCCTGACGCTGCTCTGGGTTTGCTGCAGGGATTGTAGGACACGCCAAGGACACCATCCCTGTGATGCACATCCTCGGGAATCCCTGCAACGTTCCTCTGGATGCTGAGCAGCTCCTACGGCTGTTCCTTCGACTACAAAACAAAGGGGGTTTAATATTTAGCAGATCATCCAAGCCTCTCACCAGCTGTGACATGGAAAGGGTCCTGGTGTAAATTAGGGTTTTACTAGCTGGGACACAACAATGCCAGCAGTGCTGGGGAGCAGCGTGGTGGGCCACGAGCACCACGTGGCTCCAGACTCCGTCACTGCAGTAACATCACACAGGGCTCTGTTCCTCCAGCGCGTGCCCAGGATGGCCCCCCGAGCCCAGGAGAGAAACTCCATGGCAGATCAGCTCTGAACACGGGGCACAGAGGTGACTGGACTTCCCTGTAAATGCCAGGACCAGAACTAGTGCCTCTCTCCCGGTGTAAATTCCTCACGACTTGCCACGAACATCTGACCAAGGCAGAAAGGGACCTGCAGCCCCAGCTGGAGACGGATCACAGATTCCCAAAGTGGCTGCCAACACTGCTGCTCTCGGTGTGCTGCTGGTCCTGGCCCACGGCTGTTCTGCTTTATTCGCCTTCACCCTTCACAGAAGTTCCTGCTGCCCCCCTCGCCAGGGGTTGAGAGGATCCTCAGCTCCCTGAGACACCTGGGCCTTCTCTCCACGGCACCCAGAGCTGCCCCACACCCTCCCTCACACGAGGCCAGGCTGGATGGGGCTTGGAGCAACCTGGGGCAGCGGGAGGTGTCCCCGCCCAGGGCTGGGCACGGAACCAGGTGAGCTTGGAGGCCCTTCCCACCCAGACCAGCCTGGGGTTCGATGTTTCCATGGCGATGGACAAACCCCCTGCAGGCTGTTCTGAGCACGAGAGATGGTCTGAGGGCTCTCCAGAGCTGCCTTCCCACCCCAGCCAGTCTGGGACTTGGGTGTGTTTCTCAGCCAAGTGGGGCAGCCTATCCTGGGACTCCCAACCTTTCCAGGCTGCGCCTTCACAGCCGAGGGCAGAGCAGCTCAGGCCACTCCAGGCCATGCAAAGGAAGGACGTGAAGTTTCAATTTCTACAGCCCAGCAACGTGTCCCTTGGTTGGTCAAAATCTGCCTTTCTTGAGCTTCAAATCAATTTTGGCTCCTTCATTCCTGATTCCAAAGGAATGGGCCCAGATGGAATGTCACTGTGCTGACATTATTTTAGTTTTGGCTCATTATCCCCCTCCTGACACAGCGTTCCAGGGAAAAAAGGGACGTCAAAGTGGTCAACTCCTTCCCTGATCTCATATTTACCCTTTTTCTATGTCCATAATCCAGATGAAAGCACAGCACAGGAAAATCGAGCTAATACACAGCATGGCCTTTCCCTGCAGAGGATTACTGCTAGGAATGGAGCTGGGTAGGAGAAGGACACACAGCACGGCATTGCACTGCCACAGTTAGAGGCTGGAGAACAGGGATGGCCGTGTCTTGGGTGTTTTCCTTCCCCCAGGACATTCCTTGAAGCTCCTGCCACATGCTGCAGCCTGGTCCCAAATCACTCCTGCCAGGTGCCTCAGCAAACCCAGGGAGAGCTGTGGATTGGACAGGAGGACAAATTCTTCCCTGTGAGGGTGGGCAGGCCCTGGCACAGGGTGCCCAGAGCAGCTGTGGCTGCCCCTGGATCCCTGGCAGTGCCCAAGGCCAGGCTGGACATTGGGGCTGGGAGCAGCCTGGGACAGTGGGAGGTGTCCCTGCCCATGGCAGGGGTGGAACAGGATGAGGTTTAAGGCCCCTTCCCACCCAAACCATTCCAGGATTCCATGATCACCTAAGGATGAGCTGGGCTCCAAGGGAAGGTGCCCACTCACCACCACCTCAGACTGGTGACAGAACAGCAACAAAAGGCCCTCCAGGAGTCACCGAACGCCAGCCCCAGCACATGTAAAGCTGAAGTGTTTTCAGCAATAGCTGCTACCCCAAAATGTGTATTTCCCTACAAAAACCACTCCCCAGGATTTCCAGTCGCTGTATCCGATATCCAGTTAGGCCCGTGAGAAACAACACATGAAACAACACACGTTCAGCGGTGCAGAACACGGATTAATGGTCATTAAAGCTTTGGGTATAAAGGGAACCGTGATCGAAAACGCTGCAAATGCTCTGCTGGAGAGCAGGCATTGAACATCTGGCTGTTCCCGAGAAAAGCAGAAGGGCTCCCTCTGGAGTGGATCCCGAAATTAACACAGGGTTCGGGTTTGAGCAGGCGGGCACAGAAAATGGGAGTCAAACGGCAACAAAGCCAAGGCGTTCTTGTCTCCTGTTGCTTTACTCATCCTGTTTGCAACGAGCACTCTGGGACTCATTCAAGGAGACTCTGTCAGGGCTGAAGGATATGGATCCATGCCCGGAATATTAAGTCATTAATTAGTTTTCATGCATGGACTTGTATGTGGCGAGGAGGCAAATTAAAGGATTCCTGAAGAGACAAGAAAGCTTTCTTAGCACGTGAAACACGCCCAAGAATCTCCCACAAAATCAGGTTTGAAGCCAGCTGAGAATCCCCGCTTTCAGCCCTGCGTGGCCATGCATGATTCCACAAAAGCCTCATCAGTGCAGCCGTGTGCCCGTGGCAGCAAACCTCCCTGGCAGGGGAGGGAGGGAGGAGGAACTCCGGGCCACGCACGAACCATGCTCTGCTGGGAGCCCGGGGAGGCTGCTCCCGAACTGCCGAGCGGAAAAGGTTCCCCATTCCCAGGGATTATTTGCATACAAGCCAATTAACAGAAAATGGATTTCATGCAGGAAGGAAAAAAAAAATAAAGTCAGATCACCTACAAAGTGAAGTCAACTTACTGCCTGCTTTTGCTCTTCTTCCTAGAAACGTCGGTGAGAGAAAAAGGTGAAGAGAGAGAGGAAGGATTAATGATCATGTGAAAACGGTGATTTTCACACAAAACACACAGAAAGAACAGAACATGGCGCACGGTGCCAGCGCCTGCAGCACGACAGGAGCCGAGGACACGGGACATGAGGGCTCTGGGGGAGCACAGGTGACACCTGCCCCATGGAAACGGCCCCTGGAGTTGGCCAAAGTGGAACTCGTGCGATGGACACCACGGGACGGGTCCCTGTGACACAGGACAGGACATCCAGGGGATATCTGCTCCTGTAGGCAGGGCCTGTCCTGGCTCCAGCCTGGGGCAGGGGAAGGTGTCCCTGCCCATGGCAGGGGAATACTGGATGGGCTTCATGGTCCCTTCCAACCCAAACCATTCCATGATCTTGTGATCCTCTCCTCCAGACTCAGAGGCCTCTCGAGCTGCCCCCAAGCCGACGAACACCAGATCCATCCCCTCAAGTCTGGAACTACCATTGAGAGTCCAAACACACAAATGTGCCAGCACAGAGCCCAGCTGCCACAGCCCCAGAGGTAAAACATCCCCTTGGGCAGCTCCCCCTGGGCACTCCAGGACCTCTGCCAGTGGGAATTGCAAGGGCAGAGGAACCAGGGCTGGGAGGGGACACACTGAGGGAAAGGCACCAGAGATGCTGAGGAAGGAAAGAGGTGCAGAGAGAGCAATTCCTGCACTGCAGAGCGTCTCAGGACAGCTCCCTCCTAACCCGGACGACAAAAAAAGGTGAAATACGGGTGAATTTAACCCCTTTTGAAGCAGGGGAATAAATTTTGAAGTCCACTGTGATTGGGCCTGGGCTGGTGGAGGCACATCCTGCCTTCAGCTGCAGGAGAGTAGCTGGGAACGAGCAAAATGTCACCTAGTCCTGAGTCTCCTTGGTAATTCAGACGTTTCCATGGATTTTGTCCTCTCACAGCTGAGAGCCACCACGGGTCCAACCCTGCGTGGGTGACCCTGGTCTCTCCCAAAGCAGCGATTCCAGCACTTCCAGGTGACTCCCTGCACGCGGCTGGGCACGGACGGGCAGCAGGACCACGGCCACGCACAGCCCCCCAGAAATTCAGGTCACAGGATTACAGTTCACGGGATAAAAGCTCCTTCTGGCCTGGAAATCCATGAGCCCATTTGTCAGCCTTCCCTCACTGATCTCCCGTCCCAGCAGGATTAACCAGACCCTTTCCCTTAATTTAAAGCAGCTTCTCCTCACTGGCCACTGAAAGCTGTTTTCCCACCGAGCCCTGCAGAGGGGCCTGGGGACGGCTGGGGGCAATTCCACGGTTTTGAGCAGATATTTTTGGGGTTTTCTCCCAAGACTTGGGGTTCCTTCAGGTGTGTCTTCGGTGTTGTTTGGCAGATGTGGGGCCTGGCTCTGCTCAGTGCTGGCAGCGGGGCCGGTGCTGCCCTCCCCACATCCCACATTTCCCGCTGTGCCTCCCACCAGCACCGGGACTCGCGGGACCAGATGGGGAGCCAGGTCAGGGAAAAGACCTTAAATGATCCCCGCTCCGCAAAAAAGTTGTTAGTTTGAAAAATGAGGCTTTGGCATTCAGCACAGATGTGAAAAAGCCCTGCCAGGAGGGCCGGAGCTCGCTGGGCTGAGCAGGGCAGGGATAAATCACCGGAGCAGCCGCGAGGAAATTGCCGTGGAGGAAATGGAAGCGGTGAAATGGGATCTGTCTGCTGGATTTCCGTGGAGCTGACACTGAAAGCCCTGGGAGGAGCAGACAGTGGTCCCCACGGAATGCTCGTCGGGGCCGGGCCAGCCACGGCACCCGGGGCCTGCAGGAGGCTGCGGGAAAAAGGGAAAGCCAAGGCAAGCCTGGATGGAGCCACAATCCCAGAATGGCTTGGGTGGGGAGGGACCTCAAATCCCACCTCGAATCCAGGGGCAGGGACACCTTCCACTATCCCAGGGTGCTCGAACCTGGCCTCGGACACTGCCAGGGATGAGGCAGCCACAGCCTCTCTTCCCTTCCTTCCCTCCCAATCCAGTCTGCAATTCCATGGAATTCCCATAACTGGAACCCTGGACAGAGGTGTCAGCACTGGTTGGGGATGGTTTGTGGAAGTCACTCAATGCAAAAACCAACATTGACTCTCAATTGCAGCGGCCTGGGGAGGTCCCTGTGAGGGCCCAGGAGCATCAGGGCAGGACAGCCCAGGGGCTTTGATAAACTCTGCACAAACAACCAGAAATGGCCAGAGATCACAGAACCAGAAATGGCCAGAGATCACAGAACCAGAGTGGTCAGAGATCACAGAACCAGAAATGGCCAGAGATCACAGAACCAGAGTGGTCAGAGATCACAGAACCAGAAATGGCCAGAGATCACAGAACCAGAGTGGTCAGAGATCACAGAACCAGAAATGGCCAGAGATCACAGAACCAGAGTGGTCAGAGATCACAGAACCAGAAATGGCCAGAGATCACAGAACCAGAGTGGTCAGAGATCACAGAACCAGAAATGGCCAGAGATCACAGAACCAGAGTGGTCAGAGATCACAGAACCAGAAATGGCCAGAGATCACAGAACCAGAGTGGTCAGAGATCACAGAACCAGAAATGGCCAGAGATCACAGAACCAGAGTGGTCAGAGATCACAGAACCAGAAATGGCCAGAGATCACAGAACCAGAGTGGTCAGAGATCACAGAACCAGAAATGGCCAGAGATCACAGAACCAGAGTGGTCAGAGATCACAGAACCAGAAATGGCCAGAGATCACAGAACCAGAGTGGTCAGAGATCACAGAACCAGAAATGGCCAGAGATCACAGAACCAGAGTGGTCAGAGATCACAGAACCAGAAATGGCCAGAGATCACAGAACCAGAGTGGTCAGAGATCACAGAACCAGAACAATCAGAGATCACAGAATCAGAAATGGCCAGAGATCACAGAACCAGAGTGGTCAGAGATCACAGAACCAGAGTGGTCTGGCTTGGAAGGGACCTTATTCCAGGGCCTTTCCCTGCCCTGAGTCCAACCACCACAGCGTGGGGACAATGGATGGACCTCCAGAGGACAACTACGGACGGCCTTCCCAAGTTGGGCTTTCCTGGAATCATGGAATATCCTGGGTTGGAAGGCACCCACAGGGATCATGGATCCAGCTCCTGGCCCTGCAGAGACCCCAACACCCCCACCCTGGGCATCCCTGGCAGCGCTGCCCAAACGCTCCTGGAGCTCTGGCAGCCTCGGGGCCGTGCCCATTCCCTGGGGAGCCTGGGCAGTGCCCAGCACCCTCTGGGGGAAGAAGAACCTTTCCCTGAGCTCCATCCCAAACCCCCCTGACTCAGCTCTGGCCATTCCCTGGGTGCTGTCCCTGTCACAGGGAGCAGAGGTCAGAGCTGCCCCTCAGGGGGAAGCTGTTGACACCTACAAGGTCTTTCCTCACTCTGCTTTTCTTCAGAGAGGGATTTGAGGCCCCAAACCCTCAGATGAGCAGAGCTGGGTGAGCTGAATCCAGCCCTAAATGGTGAAATGAAGGCAGCATTAAAAATGTAAAAAATCCTGCATAAGAAAATGGAAAAAAACCCATAAAAGCTTAACAGCTGATGTAAATTATACATGAACAGTTTTGAAGAGCTCCAAGTGATGAGAGAAGCTAAAACCTGGCGGGGAAAAATCGCGTCTGGCAGGGCTAAAACCACTGAAAAGGAGAGCTGGAAATAAACACCAACATCAGGAACAGAACAGAGCCCTGAGGCAGCACCGCTGCTCCGGGGCCGGGGGTGAAATCCCGACCAGGGCAGGCGGGATCCCTGCGTCTGCCTCGTCCCTTCTCCCCGGAGTCTGCACCAGCAGACAGGGAAGCTCTGACACCGATAATGAGAAAAGGTGTCAGAAGTATCTACTAGAAGTGATATTTTTAGATCGGCAGGCTGGGGAACTTGCAGCTTAAAATAATTACCTGAGCGAGGAGCTACCTGGGGCAGGGAATTTGTGATGGGTCTTGGAATGCCCAGGACTGGGGTGTGGATATTCAAACAGGGAGGTGAGACAACTTAAATAAGAGAAGATTTGGGGTGACCTAACTGGGATCTTCCAGGGCCTAAAGGGGCTACAAGAAACATGGAGAAGGATTTTGGACAAGGCCTGGAAGGACTGCACAAGGGGGAATGGCTTCCCAGTGCCAGAGGGCAGGGATGGATGGGATCTTGGGCAGGAATTGTTCCCTGGGAGGGTGGGCACGCCCTGGCACAGGGTGCCCAGAGCAGCTGGGGCTGCCCCTGGATCCCTGGCAGTGCCCAAGGCCAGGCTGGACATTGGGGCTGGGAGCAGCCTGGGACAGTGGGAGGTGTCCCTGCCCATGGCAGGGATGGAACAGGATGAGGTTTAAGGCCCCTTCCCACCCAAACCATTCCAGGATTCCACAGGCTGACCCTGTCATTACTTTATTCACATTAATGTATCAGAAATGCTGACCCAGGGCCCCCCTTCCAGGTAACACAGAAGCTTTAGAACTTCATGGAAAGGAAATCTTGCCAGGAAAAGCTGATTTTGTTACCTGAATGTATCCCAAGTTTGGCTTCTGCAGGCACTGCACAGACCCAGGAGATTTGCATGGCTGGGGGTTTACCCACAGCACCCTCAGCACCCAATGAGCACAGCACAGAACAAACCCATGGTGGGAGGGCTGGGTGCCTGAGCTCCCCCAGGACAGCAGGGAACCCAGGCAGGAAGAGCAGTGAAGCCTCTCTGGTTGCTGGGGGTCAGGGAAGAATCCAAACTCCAGCTCGCTTTTCCCAAATACAAACCGTTTGTATTAAAAAGCTGGGCAGGGCCAAGAACCCCTCCATGAAAGGAGTGGGGCAGGGGGTTGTGAGGGGCTCTGCTGTGCCTGTGTGAGTGATTTTAACCCCTGAGTGAGAGGTGCCTCGGCTGAGCTGAGGAAGTGTCTGCCTGGGCAGAACTCAGGGGGAAAAGGGCTCCTGGATTGAACGAGGGAGAACCAATGGGTGCAAACCCAACTCAAACTGAAAACCAGGCATAAATTTTTAACTGTTCAGGCAAATTTGCATTGGCAGGGAATTTTCCACTTTGGATTTCTGCAGCTCCAGAGCAGATGTCTCTCTGGAAGACGCTTCAATCAAGGAGAAGCTGCGGCGCTCCACAGGGAGGGAGGTGGGGGGGAACGCAAACAACCCCAATGTGCAAGGTGTGGGACCAAATAACCCCAGTGCTCACAGCTCCTGGGGTGACCCACGTGGGGAGGGACCTCGGGAGGGCTCCAGCCCAGCCCCCTACTCAGAACAGCCCCACTGAACCCCAGGGCTCTGGCAGTGGGGTCTGGGGAACCCCCGAGCAAGGAGCTGGTGCAGCCTCTGTGGGCCCACCCCATGGCCTGGGCATCCTCATGAGGATAAAGTTTCCCCTTCTATCCAGTCCCATTTGCTGGATAAAGTTTTTGAACAAATTTGGTAACTGCAAGGGAGCTGGAGAGGGACCTGGGGACAAGGCCTGGAGGGACAGGACACAGGGAATGGCTTCCCAGTGCCAGAGGGCAGGGATGGATGGGATATTGGGCAGGAATTGTTCCCTGGGAGGGTGGGCAGGCCCTGGCACAGGGTGCCCAGAGCAGCTGGGGCTGCCCCTGGATCCCTGGCAGTGCCCAAGGCTTGGAGCAGCCTGGGACAGTGGGAGGTGTCCCTGCCAGCTGGGTGAGCTTTAAAGTCCCTTCCAACCCAGACCATTCTGGGATTCCAAGATTTCTGTGTTTTCAGAAGTCAGACATTAATGGGCTGAGCAGGAAAAACACAGAGCAGAACCACTGGCTAAGGAAAAGCAGAATTCCCAAACATGGACAGTGCTCAGGTGCACAGGGAGAGGGAATAAACCAGGCACTGCTGAGGGTGCTTGACCATCACCCACTGTATGGACATCCCTGCCCCAGGATAAAGGGCAGGGGTAGGAATTCCTCCCCCAGGATACAAGCCCAGGCTGAGGAGTGCTGGCACTTTTGAGTACAGACACTGGGAACTCACTGTCCTTTCCGAGTGCAGAGAAGCTCTGAATTTCCCTGGAACCACCCAGATGTGCCTACAGCTGATCTATCACCCCCTGAGCCACTGTCACCACTGCCCGGTGTCTCCCTCCTCCCCCACTCCCACAGCGCCTTTGGGGCACCTTGTCGTGCACCAAAACCTCTCCAAGGCCAAGGCTTTGCCCTTTGCTTTGTATTTTGTTTCAGTTAAAGCAGGGAAAGAATAAAGGTACAACAGAATTTCCCACTGCAGTCACAGCTGGGAGCTCAGCCCATGGGGGACTCCATGAAAACAGCACAGGACCCTCAGGAGAAACCCAAGCCATGAGGTTTGCTGGAGCTCAGAGCCAACACCAGAACCCTCAGACACAACCCCCAGATGTGGCAGGGGCTGTGCAGGCTCAGCTCCTTGTCGCTGGGAGTCACGTCCTGCCCTGCTCCCGGTTTCACTCCCGGGGAGAGAGGCAAGTACCGAGCTGCTGCCCCAGGCACCAAAGCAAACTTCCTCAAACCCCTCCCAGTCTCGGGTTCTGGGTATTTAAACCAAACCTGGAAAACCACTGACCCCCTGCACCCCAGACAGAGCTGGGATGGAAATGGCCTTTGGCAAACTCATCCTGCTCCTTGGGAAGGGTTTTTGGGGTGTGACAGCAAAGCAGGGATCCCAAAGCACCCGGGGAAGGGAGGCAGGGAGGAAGGGATGCGCTGCCTGTCCCACGGGAGGTTCCTTACTTTGAGCAGCTTCATCAGCCCTTCCAGCTGCACCATCAGTTCTCTTCTGCTCTCCTGAAGTGCTGACATCCTCTGCTCCAGCTCATCCTTCCTCTGCCTGTGCCAGGGACGGGGAGAAAGAGGCAGAAGATTAACCGGGGGTGTTTCAAACCTCCTCAGGGAATTCTCCTGTGTAGAAGTGTCTTTGGGTCCCATCATTGTCCTGCTCCCCATTTAAAAACCTGGAGTGAGGCTCAGCACCCCGACCATGAACCTGCAGGTGACAATTCCCTACTCTCCCCACCCCCAGAGATCTGCTCCCAGCCACGGGCAGAGGGAAGCCCTGCTCAGGAGCTGAGCATTTTGAGAAAAAAACTCCACTTTTTTCTTCCTTTTAAGAACTCTCCGAGCATCAGAGCCTGTCGCTGCCCCGGCTGGCTGGCCCGGGCACACGAGCGAGGGAGGCTTCAGCGCTTTGCCCAGGGATTCAGTCAGAGGCTGGAGCTGTTATGCAGAGATTGTTTATTCTAATGTTATCTATGGCTGCGGTGCCCTGCTCAGCCGCAGGTTCACCTTGCAGCAGAAAGTAGCGTAGAACTGCCCCCGGCTGGGTGTAGCAGAGCTTTTATACCCCTTTTCAAGTCCAACCAGAATACAGTACGTTTCGTTATTTTTACTTTTATACCAATTATTTCTAACCTGTTCTAGACATGCAATTTCCTGTTTTATCTCTATTCTACCAATGAAACTATTCTCCCATCACCAAGAATATGGAGGACAGTGAAGAAGAAGAAGGAAAAGGTGACCACACCCTTTAGACTCCATCTTGACCCCCCTGGACATGTCGTACCCCCATGTACATGGTATCAGATCTTTTATACACTACATTTCACCCGGTGCAAAATGACTATCAGTGCTTATATTAAACTCTTGTGGCTTGCAGCTCATCTCTCAGAGTTGGTAAAGTTCTCCAAGGACAAAGATTAAAGGCAGTGCCCTCTGGGGCACCCCCATTTCGGGGTGTCAGGTCCCCTAAATTAGACAGAGGCATGTCGTGGGTTCCGACAAGAGCCCAGCATCCTGTGGAGCTCAGACAAACCAGGACGAGCTATGGGAGGAAAGACAGAGGGAAATGAAGGAGGGGGGAAGGCTGCAGATGTCTGGAGAGGAAAAGCTGTGCCCGTGTGGAGGGAGACTCAGCAGAGCTGCCCCTGTGAGGGATGGAGCAGCTGGGACACGTTCCCTCCCCCGGCACCCAGCTGACAACAGCAGCAGCACGGGAGTGACCTTCCCTTCCCTCGGCTGCACAAAACCTGTCTGGAGCTATTTCAGGCTCTGGTTTGTGTTTAAAAAAAGCAGGGAGTGAGTAACAGAGGGAGAGGCTCAAAGGCAGAGTCAGCCTGCCGGAGGAAGCTGGGCCCCGCCAATCCCAGCCACGGGAGCTGATGAACGGCCTCGGGGAAAGGTGGGATGGAAGGGGTTCTTTATTCACCCACAGGGATTCTTGTGGACACCACAATGTCTCAATGCCAGGTTAAAACATCCCCTATTGCAGGCTGAACCTCTGAATGCCTTCGGTGCTGTCCTGTGACACCACGGATACTCCATCCCGGGAATTCTAGCAGCAGGGCTGTTCTTTAAGGGACAGAAAACTCTGGAATATTAACAAATATTAACCAGCTGGGTGTTCCTTTCAGTAGCTTTTTGTGTGTCAAAGGCTGTGGTTCTTAAATTAAGGGTCTGAAGGGGCCTATGAGGAAGCTGAAGTGGGAATCTTCACCAGGACCTGGAGTGCCAGGACACAGGGAATGGCTTCCCAGTGCCAGAGGGCAGGGATGGATGGGATATTGGGCAGGAATTGTTCCCTGGGAGGGTGGGCAGGCCCTGGCACAGGGTGCCCAGAGCAGCTGGGGCTGCCCCTGAATCCCTGGCAGTGCCCAAGGCCAGGCTGGACATTGGGGTGGCACTGGGTGGGCTCTGAGGTCCCTTCTATCCCAAACCTCCTGAGATTCCAGGGTCCCTGGTCCTGCAGGCAGGAGGAGCCAGGCGCAGCTGCACTTCCAGGCAGGATCTGCCAGGACACGGATCCAGTGCCTCCCCCAAGGTCACACCTGCCAGCAGTGCTGGAGCTGACTCATCCCCATGGGCTGCCTGCAGAGTTTCAAACCTGGGACACGATTTTCCATGGATTATCATTCCCCTGCTTTCACAGCCCGAGTTCTACGCAGATCTGAGATCATCTGGTGCCTGGTGCTTACAGACAATCACATTCCAATCGTCCTGCCTGGGCTGGGAAGCATCTGGAACTTGGGAAGCACCTTCCCATCCCAGACAACCTGCCAGCTGTGACCCCCACTGCGGGAATTCCTCGAGGAGTGAGGGTTTGGGGTGGCAGAGCTGATGCTCTGTGTGCCTGTGGCACGAGGGAGGCCATGGGGGAGATCCCATGGGCAGCAAATCTCAGGATCAGGGAATAATCCCTGAGGCTGGAAAACACCTGCAGGATCACCCAGTCCTACTGATTTCTCCTTCACCAACCCTTTCCTGAACTCTACAAACAGCATTCATTTGAAGAGAGGTTTTTATTTACTCCTAAACCCACTGAAAGCTCCAGGTGCTGCCCCAGCCCCCAGAGCCCTGGGTGCAGAATGGCCCTGCCAGGAGCTGCCTCTCCAGTGCCCCCAGCCCACTCCAGCTCATTCCAGCCCATCCCAGCCCACTCCAGCCCATTCCAGCCCATCC